>JAWUZG010000291.1:0-194089 GCA_036785705.1 Acanthornis magna
TCCCCGTGTCCCCCCAAATGTCTTTTGTCACCCTCCATGTCCCTCCTTGTCACCCCTGTGTCACCCCCCAAATGTCCCCTCCAGGTCCCCCCAAATGTCCCTTTGTCACCCCCAATGTCCCCACGTCCCCCCCAAATGTCCCCATGTCCCCCCCAAATGTCCCTTTGTCACCCCCAAGTCCCCGTGTCCCCCCAAATGTCCCTGTCCCCCCCCAATGTCCCCCCAAATGTCCCTTTGTCACCCCAAATGTCCCCATTGTCCCCCCCCTTTGTCACCCGTATCTCCCCCAATGTCCCTTTGTCCCCCAAATGTCCCTCCCATGTCCCCCCTGTGTCCCTTTGTCTCCCCCCCAAATGTCCCCGCTAAAAATGTCCCCATGCCCCCCCATGTCCCCCCCGTGTCCCCCCAAATGTCCCCATGTCCCCCCCAAGTCCCTGTGTACCCCAAAATGTCTTTTGTCACCCCTGTGTCACCCCCCAAATGTCCCCTCCATGTCCCCCCAAATGTCCCTTTGTCCCCAAATGTCCCCATGTCCCCCCCCCGATGTCCCTTTACCACCCCCCAATGTCCCCCAAAAAGTCCCCATATCCCCCCAAATGTCCCTTTGTCACCCCCAAGTCCCCGTGTCCCCCCAAATGTCTTTTGTCACCCTCCATGTCCCTCCTTGTCACCCCTGTGCCACCCCCCAAATGTCCCCTCCAGGTCCCCCCAGATGTCCCTTTGCCCCTCCCCCATGTCCCCCTTGTGTCCCCCCCAAATGTCCCCATGTCCCCCCCCAGATGTCCCTTTGTCACCCCCAATGTCCCCACGTCCCCCCCTTTGTCCCCCAAATGTCCCCCCAAATGTCCCTTTGTGCCCCAATGTCCCCCCAAATGTCCCCATGCCCCCCCCAAATGTCCTTTTGTCACTCCCCAATGTCCCCCCCAAAAATGTCCCCATGTCCCCCGTGTCCCTTTGTCTCCCCCCAAATGTCCCCCGCTAAAAATGTCCCCATGCCCCCCCATGTCACCATGTCCCCCCAAATGTTCCTTCGTCGCCCCCAATGTTCCTCCCAAATGTCCCCATGCCCCCCCCAAATGTCCCCATGTCCCCAAGTCCCCGTGTCCCCCCAAATGTCTTTTGTCACCTATGTCCCTCCTTGTCACCCCGGTGTCACCCCCCAATGTCCCCACGTCCCCCCGTTTGTCACCCATGTCCCCCCAATGTCCCTTTGTCCCCCAAATGTCACTCCCATGCCCCCCCCATGTCCCCTCAGTGTCACCCCCAATGTCCCCATGTCCCCCCAGATGTCCCTTTGTCAGCCCCCCAATGTCCTCGCTAAAAATGTCCCCATGCCCCCCCATGTCGCCATGTCCCCCCCAAGTCCCCGTGTCCCCCCAAATGTCTTTTGTCACCCTCCATGTCCCTCCTTGTCACCCCTGTGCCACCCCCCAAATGTCCCCTCAGTGTCCCCCCAAATGTCCCTTTGTCACTCCCCAATGTCCCCCCAAAAACGTCCCCATGTCCCCCCAGATGTCCCTTTGTCTCCCCTCCAAATGTCCCCGCTAAAAATGTCCCCATGCCCCCCCATGTCACCATGTCCCCCCAAATGTCCCTTTGTCCCTCCCCCATGTCCCCTCAGTGTCCCCCCAAAATGTTCCCATACCCCCCCCCAATGTCCCTTTGTCCCCCAAATGTCCCCCTTGTGTCCCCCCAAATGTCCCTTTGTCCCCCAAATGTCCCCCCAATGTCCCCCCAAATGTCCCTTTGTCCCCCCAAAATGTCCCTTTGTCACCCCCCAATGTCCCCCAAATGTCCCCATGTCCCCCCGTATCCCTTTGCCCCTCCCCCATGTCCCCTCCCCCCGGTGTCCCGAGGCCCCGCCCACCATGACGTCACCGGGCGCGCCCCCGGCCGTGCCCCAGTACAGCGCCAGGCCCTGCTCGATGACGTCACTCATGGCGCGAACCAACTCTGCCGAAAGGAGGGGGGGAGGGGAAGTTTGGGAATTTTGGGGAATTTTAGGAGAATTTTCGGGGATTTTGGGGGGATTTGGGGAATTTTCAGGGGGATTTGGGGGAATTTGGGGGTACGGAGGGAATTTTAGGAGGAAATGGGGGGATTTTGGGAGGGATTTGGGGAAATTTGGGGGGAATTTTTGGCATTTTTGGCAATTTGTGAGGGGAGTTTCGGGGGGATTTGGGGAAATTTGGGCATTCGGGGGAAATTTGGGGGGATTTTGGGGGAATTTAGGGAGGGATTTAGGAAATTTGGGGGGGGTTGGGGAATTTTTGGGGAATTGAGGGAATTTTGGGGGAATTTGGGCAATTCTGGGGGAGATTTGGGGAAATTTGGGGTGTCTGAGGGGTTCAGAGGGGTCTGGGGGAGATTTTGGGGAATTTTGGGGGAAATTAGAGAATTTTGGGGGGGGTTGGGGGGATTTGTTGGAGGCAATTTGAGGAATTTGGGGACTTTTGGGGGGAATTTAGAGAGGGAATTTGGAGGATTTTGGGGGAATTTTGAGGGGGATTTGGGGAATTTTGGGGAAAATTTGGGAATTTTGGGGGGATTTGGGGAATTCGGGAAATTTTGGGGGGGATTTGGGAAATTTAGGGGGGAATTGAGGGAATTTTGGGAGGATTTGGGGATTTTTTGGGGAGAATTTGGGGACTTTCGGGGGATTTTGGAATTTGGGGGATTTTGGGAATTTTTGAGAATTTTGAGGGTGTTTGGGGAATTTTGGGGGGCGGATTTGGGGGGCAATTAGGGAATTTTGGGAGGAATTTGGGGAATTTTTGGGTGGGATTCGGGAAATTTTTGGACTTTTTTTTGGTCCCTGGGGTGAATTTTTTGGAAATTTTGGGATTTTTTGGGGTCCCCGGGGCTCCCCCTCCCCAAATTCCCTCGGTACCTTCGAGTCGCAGCAGCCTCAGGGTTGGGGTCCATCCCTGGGGGAGGGGCGAGGACACCTCAGGGGGCGTGGGCCTGAGGGGCGTGGCCTGGGGGGGCGTGGCCACACACCCCAGGGCATTGGGTGAGGGGCAGAAATGGGCGGGGCCTAAGGAAGAGGGGCGTGTCCTCAGCCTTGTGGGCGGGGCTGGGTTTGAGCCGCTAGGAAAGGGGCGTGGCCTGACAGAAGGGGCGTGGCCACGCGAGGGCGTGGTCACAAAGGGGCGTGGCATCCGCAATTGTGGGGCGTGACCAAAAGGGGCGTGGCCAGATTGAGGGCGTGGCCTATCCCCCACGTGGGTGGGGCCAAGAGGAAAGGGGCGTGGCCACAGCTCGCGGTGGGCGTGGCCTGAGGAGGGGGCGTGGCCTTGTGGTCACTCTGGGCGTGGCCTGTTGGACAAGGGGCGTGGCCTCGTGCTGAGTCTGGGCGTGGCCTGTGGGGAAAAGGGGCGTGACAATGCATTAGGGGTGGGTGTGGCTGCAGGGAAGGGGCGTGGCCTGTTTGGAGGAGGGTGTGGCCTGTGGGGGAGGGGCGGGGCCTGTTTGACAAAGAGGCGTGGCTTGTGGCAATAGGGCGTAAGCTGTGGATAAGGAGGCGTGGCCTCACCCTCATTGTGGGTGTGGCCTGTGGGGAAAAGGGCGGGGCCTGTTTGACAAAGGGCGTGTGGACTGTGTCAAAAGGGGCGTGGCCTGTGGACAAGGGGGCGTGGCCTCACCCTCGTTGTGGGCGGGGCCAGGGCGGGGCCCGGCGAAGACGACGTCGACGTAATCGAGCTGCAGGCGGCGCAGGGAGCCCGGAGCCCTGGGGGGGAGGGGCTGGGTCAGGCCACGCCCCCAGGGCCCAAACAGGGTGTGGCCAGAGGTAAACCACGCCCACAAGTCCCATATGGGCGTGGCCAATGTTAAACCACCCCCACATGTTCCACAGAGGGCGTGGCCCGAGTTAACCACGCCCACAGGTCCCATATGGGCGTGGCCAATGTTAAACCACGCCCACATAGCGATTGCATCCCTCTGGGGGTGTGGCTTATGTTAAGCCACGCCCACAGCCCAACTCACAATTTATACAGGGAGTGGATTTACTTAAGCCACGCCCCTCACAAATGGGGGCGTGGCCTGATGGAAGCCACACCCACACCCACATATAAACTGCAATGGGGGTGTGGCCTGAAGGAAGCCACGCCCACAGCCACACCCACGATTTCCTGGAAGTGTGACCTGTTAGACCACGCCCACAGCCCCACCCATAACCCCTGGGGGCGTGGCCTGTGCTAAGCCACACCCACAACTCCACCTGAGGCAGAGCCCCACCCACAGCCCCAAGCCACGCCCATATCTGAACCCCACCCACAGCCCTGCCCCATATATGGGCATGGGAAGGGGGTGGCGTTAAGCCCCGCCCACCCCAGGCCCCGCCCACCCCAGGGCCCCGCCCCATATATGGGCATGGGGAGGGTTTGGGGTTGAGCCACTCCCACCCCAAGCCACGCCCACCCAAGGCCCCATTCCATATATGGGCATGGGAAGGGCTTGGGGTGGGTTCGGCCACGCCCACCACGGGCCCCGCCCCACACCAAGGCCCCGTCCCATATATGGGCATGGCGAGTGTTTGGGATTGGGGTTAAGCCACGCCCACCCCAGGCCCTACCCCATATATGGGCATGAGAAGGGCTGTGAATGGGTCTAAGCCCCGCCCACCCAAGCCCCGCCCAACCCAAGGCCCTGCCCCATATATGGGCATGGGAAGGGCTTGGGGTGAAGTTAGGCCCCACCCAGCACGCAGGCCCGCCCCACCACAGACCCTACTCCATATATGGGCATGGGAAGGGGGATGAGGTTAAGCCCCGCCCACCCCAGGCCCCGCCCACCCAGGCTCCTTCCCATATATGGACATGGGAAAATTTTGGTGTTGGGCTAAGCCACACCCACCACCCAGGCTCCGCCCACCCAGGCCCAGCTCCATATATGGGCATGGGAAGGGCTGGGGGTGGTGTTAAGCCACGCCCATCCCCAAGCCACGCCCACCCCGGCCTTGCCCCATATATGGGCATGCGAAAAGCTTGGGGTTGCATTAAGCCACGCCCACCCCCAGGCCCTGCCCCATATATGGGCAGGGGGAAGGAGGTGTGTTAAGCCACGCCCACCCCAGGCCCCGCCCACCCCAGGCCCCACCCCCCGCAGACCCTACTCCATATATGGACATGGGAAGGGCTGGGTGTGGGGTTAGGCCCCACCCACCCCAGGCCCCGCCCACTCCAGGCCCCACCCCATATATGGGCATGGGAAGGTGTGTTAAGCCCCGCCCCCTCCAGGCCCCACCCCCCACAGACCCTACTCCATATATGGGCATAGGAAGGGCTGAGAATGAGGCTAAGCCACGCCCACCCCAGGCCACGCCCACTCCAAGGCCCCACCCCATATATGGGCATGGGAAGGGCTTGGGGTGAAGTTAGGCCCCACCCACCACGCAGGCCCCGCCCACCACAGACCCTACTCCATATATGGGCATGGGAAGGGGGATGAGGTAAAGCCCCGCCCACCCCAGGCCCCGCCCACCCAGGCTCCTTCCCATATATGGACATGGGAAAATTTTGGTGTTGGGCTAAGCCACACCCACCACCCAGGCCTTGCCCCATATATGGGCACGGGAAGGGCTTGGGTTAAGCCACGCCCACCCCTCTAAGCCACGCCCACCCCTCCAGGCCACGCCCATCCCTCCAGGCCATGCCACCCAGGCCTTGCCCCATATATGGGCATGGGAAGGGCTTGGGTTAAGCCACGCCCACCCCTCCAGGCCCCGCCCCCTCCAGGCCCCGCCCCCTCACCCTCCAGGAGGAGCTTCCGGGAGAGGCCTCGGTCAGGCCTGGGGGAGGGGAGAGGGAAAAGGGGCGTGGTCAGAGCCTCGAAACCTCAAAAAAGAACCCGAAATCCCAAAAAGACCCCAAAAAAAACCCAACATCCCCAAAAAAAACCCAAAAGAAAAAAAATCCCCCCAAAATCTCCAAAAATCCCCCAAAAAAACCCCAAATTGTCCCCCAAAAAATACCCAAATTCCCCAAAAAAGACCCCAAAATCCCCCAAAAAAGTCCCCATAAGCCCCCAAAAAGAACCCAAAAATCCCAAAAAAGACCCGAAAGTCCCCAAAAAGACCCCAAAATCCCCAAAAATACCTCAAAATAAAAAAAAAGACTCTAAACCCCCCAAAAAAGACCCCAAAATACCCCAAAAATACCCCAGAAGCCCCCCAAAAAAAATCCCAAATTCCCCCCAAAATCCCAAAAAAGACCCCAAAATTTCCCCTAAAACCCCAAAATGACCCCAAAATCCCCCAAAAAATCCTCCAAAATCCCCTGAAAAAACCCAAAATCCCCCCAAAAAATCCAAAATCCCCCCAAAACTTCCAAATCTCACAAAAAGACCCCAAAATCCAAAAAAAATCCCCAAAATCCCCCAAAATCTCAAAAGAGACCCCAAAATCCCCAAGAAAGACCCGAAAATCCCCCAAAAATCTCAACCCCCCCCTCAAAATCCCCAAAAAAGACACCCAAAAAACCCCAAAAAAACCTCCAAAAACCCTCCAAATCTCAAAATAAGACCCCAAAATCCCCCAAAAAATTCCCCAAATCCCCCAAAAATCTCCAAAAAATCCCCAAAATCCCCCAAAAAAGACCCCAAATTCCCCCAAAAATCTCAGAAAAGACCCCAAAATCCCCAAAAAAGACACCCACAAACCCCAAAATCCCCCCAAAAACCCCAAAATCCCAAAAAAAACCTCCAAAAACCCTCCAAATCTCAAAATAAGACCCCAAAATCCCCCAAAAAATTCCCCAAATCCCCCAAAAATCTCCAAAAAATCCCCAAAATCCCCCAAAAAAGACCCCAAATTCCCCCAAAAATCTCAGAAAAGACCCCAAAATCCCCAAAAAAGATCCCAAATTTCCCTAAAATCCCAAAAAAAATCCCCAAAATCCCCCAAAATCCCCAAAAAAATCCCAAAAAAGGACCCCCAAATCCCCAAAAAGATCCCAAATTTCCCTCAAATCCCCGCCCCCCCCCCCCCGCGGTGCATTGTGGGTACTCACGGCGCCCCCCAGTGGACGCGCGTGGTGATGACGTAACTCGAGCGCCTGGGGGAGGGGCGAGGATCAGGAACAGCGCCGGAGCCCAAAATTCACCAAAATTCACCAAAATTCACCAAAATTTACCCCAAATTCACCGAGATTCCCCCAAAATTACCCAAAATTCCCCCCAAATTACCCAAATTAACCCAAAATTCACCAAACTGCCCCAAAATTCACCGAAATTACCCCAAATTACCCCAAAATTCCTGAAAATTTCCCAAAATTCCCCAAAATTCCCTAAATTCCCGCAAATTTCCCCAAAATCGCCCCAAAATCAACCCAAATGCCCAAAAATTTCCCAAAGTTCCCCAAAATTGCTCCAAAATTTCCCCAAAATCCCCCCTGGGTCCCCCAAATTCCCCAAAATCCCCAAATTCCCCAAAATTTCCCCAAATTCCCCCAAATTGCCCTCAAATTCCCCAAAATTCACCCAAAATCTCCAAAATCCTACCCAACTTCCCCAAAATTCCCCCAAATTCCCCGAATTTCCCCAAAATTTTCCCAAAATTCCCAAAATTCCCCCGCAAATTCCCCAAAATCACCCAAAATTCACCCAAAATCTCCAAAATCCTGCCCAACTCCCCCAAAATTGTCCCAAATTCCCCAAAATTCCCCCAAAATCCCCCAAAATCCCCTCTGTGACACCCAAGTTCCCCAAAATTCCCCAAAATTCCCCAAATTGCCCAAAATCACCCCAAAAATTGCCCCAAAATTGCCCCAAATCCCCCAAATTGCCCCCAAAACTGCCCAAATTGACCCCGAATGGCCCAAAATTGCCCCAAAGTCACCCCAAAATTGTTACAAATCCCTCCAAAATTTTCCCCAAAATTCCCACCAAAATCTCCCCAAAATTGTCCCAAAATCACCCCAAATTTCCCCAAAATCCCCCCAAATTCCACCAAATTGCCCCAAAATTGCCCCAAAATCCTCCCAAATCCTCTATATTGCCCAAATTTCCCAAAATCCCCCAAATTCTCCCCAAAATTCCCCCCAGATTGCCCAAAATTCCCCAAAATCCCCCCTGGGACCCCCAAAATTCTCCCTAAATTTCCCCAAAATCACCCCAAATTCCCCCAAATTCCCATAATTTCCCTGCAAATTCCCCAAAATTCTCCCAAAATTCCCCCAAAATTGCACCAAAATCCCTGCTGGGACCCCTAAATTCCCCAAAATTCCCCCAAATTGCCCCCAAATTCCCCAAAATCACCCAAAATTCTCCCAAAATCACCAAAATCCTGCCCAACTCCCCCAAAATTGTCCCAAATTCCCCAAAATTCCCCAAAATTCCCCCAAATTCCCCCAAAATCCCCCATATTTTCCCCAAAATTCCCCAAATTGTCCCAAAATCACCCAAAATTGCCCCAAATTGCCCAAAATTCCCCCAAAATTCCCCCAAATTTCCCCAAAATTTTTCCCAAAATTCCCCAAATTTCCCCAAATCGGCGCCGCCCCTCCCCCACCTCCATCCTTTGCTCCTCAGGATCCTCCCGAGCATCTGCTCCTCCCTGCGGAAATTTGGGGAAAATTTAGGAAATTTTGGGGAAATTTGGGAATTTTTGGGAATTTTGGGGGAATTTTGGGAATTTCAGGGAATTTATGGGGAGGGTTTGGGAGATTTTTGGGGAATTTTGGGCATTTTGGGGGAATTTTTTTTTTTAATTTTGGGGGATTTTTTTCAAATTTTGGGGGACTTTTATTAAATTTTGGGATTTTTGGGGGAATTTTGGGAAATTTTTTTTGGATTTTGAGGGTTTTGGGGGATTTTTGGGATTTGGGGGATTTTTGGAAATTTTGGGGGAGGATTTACAGGGATTTGGGGGATTATGGGGGAGGATTTTGGGGAATTTTTGGAATTTTTTTGGGAATTTTGGGAATTTTTGGGGGAATTTTGGGAAATTTTGGGAAATTTTGGGATTTTGGGGATTTTTGGGGTGATTTTGGGGGAGGGTTTGGGGATTTCTTGGGAATTTTGGGGGATTTTTTTTAAGTTTTGGGAATTTTTTGGGAATTTTGGGGGATTTTTTTGGAATTTCAGGGAATTTTTGGGGGAATTTTGGGGGATTTTTGGGGAATTTTGGGGATTTTTAAATTTTTTTGGGGGGATTTGGGGAGATTTTCGGGAATTTTGAGGAATTTTGGGAGATTTGGGGTGAATTTCGGTAATTTTTGGGGATTTTTGGGAATTTTTGTTCGATTTTTGGGAGGATTTGGGGAACATGTGAGAGATTTTTTTTTTTAAATTTTTGGGGATTTTGGGGTTTTTTTGGGTGGATTTTGGTTTTTTTTGGGCGATTTTTTTTTTAATTTTAGGGCATTTTTGAGGTTTTTGGGGTCGCGATTTTTTTGGGAGAGGATTTCAGATTTGGGATTTTTTTGGGATCAGTTTTGGGGTCCAGGGGAGATTTTTGGGGTCAGGATTGAGGATTTTTTGGCCATTTTTGGAGTCAGAATTGGGATTTTTTTTTTTGTTTTTGGGATTTTAGGTTCGGGATTTTTTTGGGATCAATTTTGGGGTCAGAGTTTCGTTTTTTGGGGCCAGGCTTGATTTTTTTTGTTATTTTTTTGGGGTCAGGATTGGTTTTTTTGGGCATTTTGAGTTCCAGATTGGGATTTTTTTGGGATTTCAGATTTGGGATTTTTTTGGGAGGAGATTTTCGGTTCAGGATTTTTTCGGGATCAGTTTTGGGGTCCAGGGGATATTTTTGGGGTCAGAGTTGGGGTTTTTTGGGCTTTCTAGGATCGGGATTTTTTTGGGATCAGTTTTTGGGGTCAGGATTGGCCTTTTTTGGGTGAAAATTGCGATTTTTGGGGTGAGGGTTGTGATTTTTGGGGTGAAAATTGCTATTTTTGGGGTCAGGATTGGGATTTTCAGGATTTTTGGGATTGGGATTTTTTTGGGAGAGGATTTCAGATTCGGGATTTTTCCGGGGTCAGTTTTGGGGTCAGGATTGGGGTTTTTGGTGACATTTTTGGGTCAGGATTGGGATTTTTTTTTTGTTTTTGAGTTCCAGATTGGGATTTTTTTGCAATTTTTGGGGTCAGGGTTGAGGTTTTTTTGCCATTTTTTGGGGTCAGGATTGGCATTTCTGAGGTCCGGGGGATATTTTTGGGGTCAAGATTGGGATTTTTTGGGATTTTTTGGGGTCCGGATATTTTCAGGGTCAGTTTTGGCATCCAGGGGAGTTTTTTTGGTGCCATTTTTGGGGTCAGGATTGTGATTTTGGGGACTTTTTTGGGGTCCATTTTGGGGTCCGGGGGACATTTTTGGGGTCAGGATTGGCATTTTTGGGATTTTTGGGGTTTTTGGGGTCAGGATTTTTTCGGGGGCAGTTTTGGGTTTGTGGGAAGGATTTTTTTGGTGCCATTTTGGGATCAGGATTTGGTTTTTTGGGTTTTTTGGGGATCACTTTTGGGGTCTGGGTCAGTCTTTTTGGGGTCAGGATTGGGATTTTTTGGGATTTTGGGTTTGGGATTTTTTCAGGGTCAGTTTTCGGGGCTGGGATTTTTTTGGGATCAGTTTTGGGGTCTGGGGGAGATTTTTGGGGTTGAGATTTGGGGTTTTTGGGGTCGGGATTTTTTTGGGAGGGGATTTTAGGTTTGGGATTTTTTTGGGATCACTTTAGGGATCCGGGGGAGATTTTGGGGTCAGGATTGGATTTTTTGGGTTCTTTTCAGGTCAGGATTGAGTATTTTTGAGCTTTTTGGGATCGGGATTTTTTTGGGGTCAGTTTTTGGGGTCAGGATTGGCATTTTTGGGTTTTTGGGGCCAGGATTTTTTTGGGAGAGGATTTCAGATTCGGGATTTTTCCGGGGTCAGTTTTGGGGTCAGGATTGGGGTTTTTGGTGCCATTTTTGGGCTCAGGATTGGGATTTTTTTTGGTTTTTGAGTTCCAGATTGGGATTTTTTGGGATTTTGGGGTTGGGATTTTTTTGGGATCAGTTTTTGGGGTCTGGGGGATATTTTTTGGGTGAGGATTGTGATTTTTGGGGGGAGGGTTGTGATTTTTGGGGTAAAAATGGTGATTTTTGGGGTTCGGGGGATATTTTTGGGGTGAAAATTGCGATTTTTGAGGTGAAAACTGTGATTTTTGGGGTGAGGATTGGCATTTTTGGGGTCAGGATTGGGATTTTCAGGATTTTTGGGATTGGGATTTTTTTGGGAGAGGATTTCAGATTCGGGATTTTTCCGGGGTCAGTTTTGGGGTCAGGATTGGGGTTTTTGGTGACATTTTTGGGTCAGGATTGGGATTTTTTTTTGGTTTTTGAGTTCCAGATTGGGATTTTTTGGCGTTTTTGGGGTCAGGATTATTTTGGGATCTGTTCTGGGTTTCTGTGAAGAATTTTTTTGCAATTTTTGGGGTCAGGGTTGAGGTTTTTTTGCCATTTTTTGGGGTCAGGATTGGCATTTCTGAGGTCCGGGGGATATTTTTGGGGTCAAGATTGGGATTTTTTGGATTTTTTGGGGTCCGGATATTTTCAGGGTCAGTTTTGGCATCCAGGGGAGTTTTTTTGGTGCCATTTTTGGGGTCAGGATTGTGATTTTGGGGATTTTTTTGGGGTCCATTTTTGGGGTCCGGGGGACATTTTTGGGGTCAGGATTGGCATTTTTGGGATTTTTGGGGTTTTTGGGGTCAGGATTTTTTCGGGGGCAGTTTTGGGTTTGTGGGGAAGGATTTTTTTGGTGCCATTTTGGGATCAGGATTTGGTTTTTTGGGTTTTTTGGGGATCACTTTTGGGGTCTGGGTCAGTCTTTTTGGGGTCAGGATTGGGATTTTTTGGGATTTTGGGTTTGGGATTTTTTCAGGGTCAGTTTTCGGGGCTGGGATTTTTTTGGGATCAGTTTTGGGGTCTGGGGGAGATTTTTGGGGTTGAGATTTGGGGTTTTTGGGGTCGGGATTTTTTTGGGAGGGGATTTTAGGTTTGGGATTTTTTTGGGATCACTTTAGGGATCCGGGGGAGATTTTGGGGTCAGGATTGGATTTTTTGGGTTCTTTTCAGGTCAGGATTGAGTATTTTTGAGCTTTTTGGGATCGGGATTTTTTGGGGTCAGTTTTTGGGGTCAGGATTGGGATTTTTGGGTTTTTGGGGCCAGGATTTTTTTGGGAGAGGATTTCAGATTCGGGATTTTTCCGGGGTCAGTTTTGGGGTCAGGATTGGGGTTTTTGGTGCCATTTTTGGGCTCAGGATTGGGATTTTTTTTGGTTTTTGAGTTCCAGATTGGGATTTTTTGGGATTTTGGGGTTGGGATTTTTTTGGGATCAGTTTTTGGGGTCTGGGGGATATTTTTTGGGTGAGGATTGTGATTTTTGGGGGGAGGGTTGTGATTTTTGGGGTAAAAATGGTGATTTTTGGGGTTCGGGGATATTTTTGGGGTGAAAATTGCGATTTTTGAGGTGAGGATTGGCATTTTTGGGGTCAGGATTGGGATTTTTGGGTGAGAATTGTGATTTTTGGGGTTCAGGGGGACATTTTTGGGGTCAGGATTGTGATTTTTGGGGTGAGGATTGGCATTTTTGGGGTCAGGATTGGGATTTTCAGGGTTTTTGGGGTCGGGATTTTTTTGGGAGAGGATTTCAGATTCGGGATTTTTCCGGGGTCAGTTTTGGGGTCAGGATTGGGGTTTTTGGTGACATTTTTGGGGTCAGGATTGGGATTTTTTTTGGTTTTTGAGTTCCAGATTGGGATTTTTTTGGTGTTTTTGGGGTCAGGATTATTTTGGGATCTGTTCTGGGTTTCTGTGAAGGATTTTTTTGCAATTTTTGGGGTCAGCGTTGAGGTTTTTTTGCCATTTTTTGGGGTCAAGATTTTTGGGTTTTTGGGGTCGGGATTTTTTTGGGAGAGGATTTCAGATTTGGGATTTTTTTGGGATTAGTTTTGGGGTGAGGATTGTGATTTTTGGGGTGAGGATTTGGGGTGATTTTTGGGGTTCGGGAGATATTTTTGGGGTGAAAATTGTGATTTTTGGGTTCAGGATTGGCATTTTCGGGGTTTTTGGGGTCGGGATTTTTTTTGGAAGAGGATTTTAAGTTCAGGATTTTTTTGGTGCCATTTTTGGGGTCAAGATTGGGATTTTTTTTGGTTTTTGAGTTCCAAATTGGGATTTTTTGGGGGATTTTGGGGTCAGGATTTTTTTGGGATCAGTTTTTGGGGTCAGGATTGTGATTTTTGGGGTGAGGATTTGGGGTGATTTTTGGGGTGGGGGTTGTGATTTTTGAGGTGAATATTGCGATTTTTGGGGTCAGAATTATGATTTTTGGGGTGAGGGTTGTGATTTTTGGGCTCAGGATTGGGATTTTTTTTGGTTTTTGAGTTCCAGATTGGGATTTTTTGAGGTTTTTGGGGTCAGGATTTTTTCAGGGTCAGTTTTTGGGGTGAGGATTGTGATTTTTGGGGTGAGTGTTGCGATTTTTGGGGTGAAAATGGCGATTTTTGGGGTGAAAATGGCGATCTTTGGGGTGAAAATGGGGATTTTTGGGGTCCGGGGGATATTTCTGGGGAGAAGATTGTGATTTTTGGGGTGAAAATTGCGATTTTTGGGGTGCAGGGGGTATTTTTGGGGTGAAAATGGCGATTTTTGGGGTGAGGATTGCGATTTCTGGGGTCAGAATTGTGATTTTTGGGGTGAAAATGGCGATTTTTGGGGTCCGGGGGATACTTTTGGGGTGAAAATTGTGATTTTTGGGGTGAGGGTTGTGATTTTTGGGGTGGGTATTTTGATTTTTGGGGTGAAAATTGTGATTTTTCGGGTCCGGGGGATATTTTTGGGGTGAAGATTGTGATTTTTGGGGTCGGGGGGACATTTCTGGGGTGAAAATTGCAATTTTTGGGGTTCGGGGGATATTTTTGGGGTCAGGATTGTGATTTTTGGGGTGAAAATTGTGATTTTTGGGGTGAAAATGGCGATTTTTGGGGTGAAAATTGTGATTTTTGGGATGGGTATTTTGATTTTTGGGGTGAAAATTGTGATTTTTGGGGTCCGGGGGATATTTTTGGGGTGAAGATTGTGATTTTTGGGGTCGGGGGGACATTTTTGGGGTGAAAATTGCAATTTTTGGGGTTCGGGAGATATTTTTGGGGTCAGGATTGTGATTTTTGGGGTGAAAATTGCGATTTCTGGGGTCAGAATTGTGATTTTTGGGGTGAAAATGGCGATTTTTGGGGTCCGGGGGATACTTTTGGGGTGAAAATTGTGATTTTTGGGGTGAGGGTTGTGATTTTTGGGGTGGGTATTTTGATTTTTGGGGTGAAAATTGTGATTTTTGGGGTGAAAATGGCGATTTTTGGGGTGAAAATGGCGATTTTTGGGGTGAAAATTGCGATTTTTGGGGTCTGGGGGATATTTTTGGGGTGAAAATGGCCATTTTTGGGGTCCAGGGGATATTTTTGGGGTGAAAATGGGGATTTTTGGGGTGAGGATTGCGATTTCTGGGGTCAGAATTGTGATTTTTGGGGTGAAAATGGGGATTTTTGGGGTCCGGGGGATATTTCTGGGGTGAAGATTGTGATTTTTGGGGTGAAAATTGCGATTTTTGGGGTCCAGGGGGTATTTTTGGGGTGAAAATTGTGATTTTTGGGGTGAGGGTTGTGATTTTTGGGGTGGGTATTTTGATTTTTGGGGTGAAAATTGTGATTTTTCGGGTCCGGGGGATATTTTTGGGGTGAAGATTGTGATTTTTGGGGTCGGGGGGACATTTTTGGGGTGAAGATTGTGATTTTTGGGGTCGGGGGGACATTTCTGGGGTGAAAATTGCAATTTTTGGGGTTCGGGGGATATTTTTGGGGTCAGGATTGTGATTTTTGGGGTGAAAATTGTGATTTTTGGGGTGAAAATGGCGATTTTTGGGGTGAAAATTGTGATTTTTGGGATGGGTATTTTGATTTTTGGGGTGAAAATTGTGATTTTTGGGATGGGTATTTTGATTTTTGGGGTGAAAATTGCGATTTCTGGGGTCAGAATTGTGATTTTTGGGGTGAAAATGGCGATTTTTGGGGTCCGGGGGATACTTTTGGGGTGAAAATTGTGATTTTTGGGGTGAGGGTTGTGATTTTTGGGGTGGGTATTTTGATTTTTGGGGTGAAAATTGTGATTTTTGGGGTGAAAATGGCGATTTTTGGGGTGAAAATGGCGATTTTTGGGGTGAAAATTGTGATTTTTGGGGTCTGGGGGATATTTTTGGGATGAAAATGGCCATTTTTGGGGTCCAGGGGATATTTTTGGGGTGAAAATGGGGATTTTTGGGGTCCGGGGGGTATTTTTGGGGTGCAAATGGGGATTTTTGGGGTGCAAATGGGGATTTTTGGGGTGCAAATGGCCATTTTTGGGGTGAAAATGGGGATTTTTGGGGTTAAAATTGTGATTTTGGGGGTCCAGGGGATATTTTTGGGGTGAAAATGGCGATTTTTGGGGTGAGGATTGTGATTTTTGGGGTGCAAATGGGGATTTTTGGGGTGCAAATGGGGATTTTTGGGGTGCAAATGGGGATTTTTGGGGTCCGGGGGGTATTTTTGGGGTGCAAATGGCGATTTTTGGCTCCCGTACGCGGCGGAGGCGTCGGCGGCGTCGAACAGAGTGACCCCGAGCTCATAGGCTGCGCTCAGCACTCGCTCAGCCTCCTGAAAAAAACCAAAAAAAATCCAAAATTTTGGAGATTTTGGGGTCGGGAGGGAAATCCCAAACCTGGGGGGGGGTGGAGATGGGGGAAGGGCAAGGAAATGGGGAAAAAAAATTAAAAATGGGAAAAAAACTAAAAAAAAAAAGAGGGAATTGCTAAAATATGACGAGGGAAAAAAATTAAAGGAAAGAAAATGCAAAAAAATGGCTGAAATGCTAAAAAAAAAGAGAAAAACCCCAAAATAGGGGAAATCCTAAAAAAAGGGGAAAAAATCTAAAAAAAAAGGAAAAATATCCTCAAAAATAGGGGAAATCCAAAAAGAAAAGGACAACAGTAACTCGAAGAAAAAGAAAAAAGCAAAAAAATGAGAAAAATCCTAAAAAAAAGAAGGAAAGAATCCCCAAAAAAAGAGAAAAGCAAAAAAATGGGGAAATCCGGAAAAAAGGGGGGAAAAAACCACAAAAAAGTGGAAAAAACCTCTAAAAAACCAAGAGAAATGCTAAAAAAATAAGGAGGAAAATAAATCCCCCCCAAAAAAGAAAAAAAAAAACCCAAAAATTGGGGGGAAATAAAAAAAAAAAAAAATAAAGAGGGGAAAAAACCCCCAAAACCTGGGAAAATAGAAAAAAAATGGGGGAAATTCTAAAAAAAGGGAGGAAAAAACCTAAAATGGGGGAAATCCCCAAAATGGGGGAAATCCTGAAAAAAACCAGAAAAAACACAAAAAAAGGAAAAAACAAAAGAATGAGGGAAAATCCCAAAAATGGAGGAAAATGCTAAAAGAAAGAGGAAAAAATACCTAAAAAATAGGGAAAAAAAAACCCCAAAAATGGAGGAAAATCCTAAAAATAAAAGGAAAAAAATCCAAAAAAGGGAAAAAAAACCAAAATGGGGGAAAAAACCCAAATGGGGGCGGAAATCCCAAAAAAAAGGGGAAAAACACAAAAAATGGGGGGAAATCCCCCCCAAAAAGGGGAAAAAAGCAGAAAATTAGGAGAAATCCCAAAAATGGGGGGGGAGCCTAAAAAATGGGGGGAAATCCTAAAAAAAAGGGAAAAAAATTCCAAAATGGAAGAAAAAAAAATCCCCAAAACTGAGGGAGAAACCCAAATAAAAAAGGAAAAAAAAATACGAAAAAAACCCAAATAAAAAGGGAAAAAACGAAAAAAAAAGAGAAAAAAGTCCCAAAAATGAGGGAAATCCCAAAAAAAAAGGAGAAAAAACCCAAATGGGGGGAAATCCTAAAAAAAGGGGGGAAAAATTAAAAAAAAAAGAAGAAAACCAAAATTGGGGGAAAATCCTCAAAAAAAGGGAAAATACCCAAAATGGGCAAAATCTAAAAAAAAAACAGGGGAAAAAAATGCCCAAAATGAGGGAAAATCCCAAACAAAAAGGGAAAAAACCAAATAAAAAAGGAAAAAACTCAAATAAAAAGGGAAAAATATTAAATAAAAAGGTTAAAACCCAAAAAGAAAGAGAAAAACACGAATAAACACAGAAAAAAAATCCAAACAAAAAGAGGAAAAACTTCCAAAAATGAGAGGAAAAAACAAATAAAAAAGAAAAAAAAACCCAAATAAGAAGGAAAAAAAATTAAAAAGGAAAAAACCAAATAAAAAGGGAAAAAACCAAATAAACAGAAAAAAACCCAGAATAAAAACAGAAAAAAACCCAAATAAAAAGGGGGAAAAAAGGGAAAAACCCAAATAAAAAGGGAAAAAAAACAAATAAAAAGGAAAAATAACTGAATAAAAAAGGGAAAAAAGGGAAAAAGCCAAATAAAAAGGAAAAAACAAATAAAAAGGAAAACCCAAATAAAAAGGGAAAAACCTAGATAAAAAGGGAAAAAACTAAAATGGGAAAAACTCAAATAAAAAAGCAAAAGAACAAACAAAAAAGGAGAAAAATCAATAAAAAAGGAAAAAAAATAAAAAGGAAAAAACCCAAATAAAAGAGAAAACCACGAATAAAAACAGAAAAAAAAATCCAAACAAAAAGAGAAGAAAAACTTCCAAAAATGAGGGGAAAAAACAAATAAAAAAGAAAAAAAAAAACAAATAAGAAGGAAAAAAAATTAAAAAGGAAAAAACCAAATAAAAAGGGAAAAAACCAAATAAACAGAGAAAAACCCAGAATAAAAACAGAAAAAAACCCAAATAAAAAGGGGAAAAAAAAGAGAAAAACCCAAATAAAAAGGGAAAAAAAATAAAAAGATAAAAAACAAAAATAAAAAGGGAAAAACCTAAATAAAAAGGGAAAAAATAAAATGGGAAAAACTCAAATAAGAAGGCAAAAGAACAAATAAAAAAGGGGAAAAAAATAAATAAAAAAGGAAAAAATAAAAAGGAAAAAACCCAAATAAAAGAGAAAAATACGAATAAAAACAGAAAAAAAAATCCAAACAAAAAGAGAAGAAAAACTTCCAAAAATGAGAGGAAAAAACAAATAAAAAAGAAAAAAAAAACCAAATAAGAAGGAAAAAAAATTAAAAAGGAAAAAACCAAATAAAAAGGGAAAAAAACAAATAAACAGAGAAAAACCCAGAATAAAAACAGAAAAAAACCCAAATAAAAAGGGGGAAAAAAGGGAAAAACCCAAATAAAAAGGGAAAAAAAACAAATAAAAAGGAAAAATAACTGAATAAAAAAGGGAAAAAAGGGAAAAAGCCAAATAAAAAGGAAAAAAACAAATAAAAAGGAAAACCCAAATAAAAAGGGAAAAACCTAGATAAAAAGGGAAAAAACTAAAATGGGAAAAACTCAAATAAAAAAGCAAAAGAACAAACAAAAAAGGAGAAAAATCAATAAAAAAGGAAAAAAAATAAAAAGGAAAAAACCCAAATAAAAGAGAAAACCACGAATAAAAACAGAAAAAAAAATCCAAACAAAAAGAGAAGAAAAACTTCCAAAAATGAGGGGAAAAAACAAATAAAAAAGAAAAAAAAAAACAAATAAGAAGGAAAAAAAATTAAAAAGGAAAAAACCAAATAAAAAGGGAAAAAAACAAATAAACAGAGAAAAAAACCGAATAAAAACAGAAAAAAACCCAAATAAAAAGGGGAAAAAAGGGAAAAACCCAAATAAAAAGGGAAAAAAAAACAAATAAAAAGGAAAAATAACTGAATAAAAAAGGGAAAAAAGGGAAAAAGCCAAATAAAAAGGAAAAAAACAAATAAAAAGGAAAACCCAAATAAAAAGGGAAAAACCTAGATAAAAAGGGAAAAAACTAAAATGGGAAAAACTCAAATAAAAAAGCAAAAGAACAAACAAAAAAGGAGAAAAATCAATAAAAAAGGAAAAAAAATAAAAAGGAAAAAACCCAAATAAAAGAGAAAACCACGAATAAAAACAGAAAAAAAAATCCAAACAAAAAGAGAAGAAAAACTTCCAAAAATGAGGGGAAAAAACAAATAAAAAAGAAAAAAAAAAACAAATAAGAAGGAAAAAAAATTAAAAAGGAAAAAACCAAATAAAAAGGGAAAAAAACAAATAAACAGAGAAAAAAACCGAATAAAAACAGAAAAAAAACCCAAATAAAAAGGGGAAAAAAAGGGAAAAACCCAAATAAAAAGGGAAAAAAACCAAATAAAAAGGAAAAATAACTGAATAAAAAAGGGGAAAAAAAAAAATGAAAAACCACATAAAAAGGAAAAAAAATAAATAAATAAAAAAGAGGAAAAAAACCCAAATAATAGCAGAAAAAAAAATAAAAAGGGAAAAAATTCCAGAGGAAAAAAACCAAATAAAAACAGAAAAAAAACAAATAAAAAGGGAAAAAAACCCAAAAAATGAGAGAAATCCCAAAAAAAGGGGAAGGGATCCCAAGAAGGGAATTTTTTGGGGTGGGGAACTCCAAAATTTGGGGTTTGGGTCTCACCTCCTCTGAAGTCGCAGCTCCGAAAGTTCCACGAGCGCCTGGGGGAAAGGAAGCCAAAAAACTCAAACTGTGGCCCCGAAATTCCCAAAATTCACCCCAAAAATCAGAAATTATGGCCCTGAAATTCCCAAAATTCACTGAATTCCCAAAAATTCATCAAATTCCCAAAAATTCACCCAGAACCCACAAATTATGGCCCTGAAATTCCCCAAAATTCACCCAATTCCCCAAAAATTCACCAAATTCCCAAAAATTCACCCAAAACCCACAAATTATGGCACTGAAATTCTCTAAAATTCACTGAATTCTCAAAAATTCACCCCAAAACCACAAATTATGGCCCCGAAATTCCCCAAAATTCACCCAATTCCCCAAAAATTCACCGAATTCCAAAAAAATTCACCCCAAAACACAAATTATGGCCCTGAACTTCTCTAAAATTCACCAAATTCCCCAAAAATTCACTGAATTCCCAAGAATTCACCCCAAAACCACAAATTATGGCCCTGAAATTCTCCAAAATTCACCGAATTCCCCAAAATTCACTGAATTTCCAAAACTTCACCCCAAAAATCCAAATTACAGCCCTGAAAACCTCCAAAATCCACCGAATTCCCAAAAATTCACCCCAAAACCACAAATTATGGCCCTGAAATTCCCAAAATTTGCTAAATTCCCAAAAATTCACCCCAAAACCACAAATTATAGCCCTGAAATTCCCCAAAATCCATCAAATTCCCCAAAATTCATCAAATTCCCAAAAAATGCCCCAAAAAACCCAAACTGCAGCCCCAAAATCCTCCCAAATTCACCAAATTCCCAAAATTCACCCCAAAACCACAAATTATGGCCCTGAAATTCCCCAAAATTCACTGAATTCCCAAAAATTCACCGAATTCCCCAAAAATTCATGCAAAAACCACAAATTGTGGCCCTGAAATTCCCCGAAATCCATCAAATTCCCCAAAATTATTCGAATTCTCCAAAAATGCCCCAAAAAACCAAAACTGCAGCCCCAAAATCCTCCAAAATTCACCAAATTCCCAAAATTCACCCCAAAAAATCAAATTGTAGCCCTGAAATTCCCCAAAAGTCACTGAATTCCCAAAAATTCACCGAATTCCCCAAAATTCACCCCAAAAGCAGAAATTATGGCACTGAAATTCCCAAAATTTGCTGAATTCCCAAAAATTCACCAAATTCCAAAAAAATTCACCCAAAACCCAGAAATTATGACCCTGAAATTCCCCAAAATTCACCGAATTCCCCAAAAATTCACCGAATTCCCAAAAATTCACCAAATTTCCCAAAAATCGATCAAATTCCCAAAAAATCCATCCCAGAAACCCAAATTGTGGCCCCAAAATTCTCCAAAGTTCACTGAATTCCCAAAAATTCACCCTAAGACCACAAATTGTAGCCCTGAAATTCCCCAAAATTTGCTGAATTCCCAAAAATTCACCCCAAAACCAGAAATTATGGCCCCGAAATTCACCCAATTCCCCAAAAATTCACCGAATTCCCAAAAAAATTCACACCAAAACCAAAAATTATGGCCCTGAACTTACCCAAAATTCACCGAATTCCCAAAAATTCACCAAATTTCCCAAAAATCGATCAAATTCCCAAAAAATGCCCCAAAAAACCCAAAACCGCAGCCCCAAAATCCTCCAAAATTCACCAAATCCCCCAAAATTCACCCCAAAAAACAGAAATTATGGCCCCAAAATTCCCCAAAATTCACTGAATTCCCAAAAAATTCACCCCAAAACCACAAATTATGGCCCCGAAATTCCCAAAATTCACTGAATTCCCCAAAAATTCACCAAATTCCCCAAAATTCACCCCAAAACCCAGAAATTATAGCCCTGAAATTCCCCAAAATTCACCAAATTCCCAAAAATTCACCCCAAAACCACAAATTAGGGCCCCGAAATTCCCCAAAATTCACCGAATTCCCCAAAAATCGATCAAATTCCCAAAAAATGCCCCAAAAAACCCAAAACCGCAGCCCCAAAATCCTCCCAAATTTACCAAATTCCCAAAAATTCACCCAAAAATCCAAATTGGAGCCCTGAAATTCCCCAAAATTCACTGAATTCCCAAAATTCACCCCAAAAAACCCAAACTGTGCCCCTGAAATCCTCCAAAATCCACAAAAATTCCCCAAAATTCCCCAAAATCCACCAAAAATTCCCCCCAAAAATTCCCCCCAAAAATTCCCCCCAAAAACCCAAATTGTAGCCCTGAAATTCTCCAAATCCTCCCCAAATCCCCAAAATCCTCCCAAACCTCCCAAAATCCCCCCAAATCCCAAAAAACCCCAAAATCTCCCAAAATCCTCCCCAAGTTACCCAAAATCGCCTCAAATCCCAAAAAATCCCAAAAAATCCCAAAATCCCACAACATTCCCCCAAAATTCCCCCAAAATTCCCAAAAATCCCCAAAAATTCCAAAAATCCTCCGCATATCCCCCCCAAAAATCCCCAAATCCCCCCAGAATCTCCCCCAAAAATTCCCCCAAATCCCCCAAAATCCAAAAAATCCCAAAATTCCCCCAAAAATCCCCAAAATTTCTCACCGAGGCCCAGGCAGGAAACTCTGAGCCCTCCCAAAATTCCCCAAATTCTCCCAAAATACCCCAAAAATCCCCAAAACTTGCCGCAAATCCCCCCAAAATTACCCAAAAAATCCCAAAATTTCCCCAAAAACTCCCAAAAAAAAAAAAAAAATCGCCAAAATTCCCAAAATTCTCCCAAAAACCCCAAAATTTCTCACTGAGCCACAGGCAAGACACTCTGAGCTCCCCCAAAATTCCCTCAAATTCCCCAAATTCCACCAAAAAAATTCCAAAAAATTCCCCCAAAATCCTAAAAAATCCCCAAAAAATCCCCAAAATCCCCCAAAATTCCCAAAATTTCCTCAAAATACCCCAAAATAATCCCCCAAATTCCCCAAAAAATCCCCAAAAAATCCAAATAAATCCCAAAAATTTCCCCAAAAATCCCCAAAATTTCTCACCGAGGCCCAGGCAGGATACTCTGAGCGCCCCCAAAATCCCCCAAAAATTCCCCAAATTCCCCCAAAATCCCCAAAAATCCCCAAAATTTCCCACAAATCCTCACCAAATACTAAAAAATCCCCAAAAAGTCTCAAAAATCCCCAAAATTCCTCAAATTCCCCCAAAAAGTCCTAAAATTTCTCACTGAGGCCCAGGCAGGAAACTCTGAGCCCCCCCAAATTCCCCCAAAATACCCAAAAAAATCCCAAAAAATCCCCCAATTCCTGCCAAATTCACCCCAAATTCCCCCAAAAATCCCAAAAAATCCCCAAATTTCCCCAAAAATACCCAAAATTTCCCCAAAAATCCCCAAAAATTCTCACTAGGGCCCAGGTGGGACACATCGAGCCCCTCAAAATGCCTCAAAATTTCCCAAAATTGTCCCAAATCCATCCAAATCCCTCCCAAAATCCTCAAAAATCCCCCAAAAAATCCCCAAATCCCCCAACATTCCCCAAAAATTCCCCCAAAAATAAAAAAAAATCCCCAAAAATCCCCAAAATTCACCCCAAATCGCTCCAAAATCCCCAAAATTTCCAAAAATCCCCACAAAATTTTTAAAAAACCCCAAAAAATCCCAAAATTTCCTCCAAAATCCCCAAAATTTCTCACCAAGGCCCAGGCAGGACACTCTGAGCTCCCCAAAATCACCCAAAAATTCCCCAAATTCCCACAAAGTACCCCAAAAAATTCCTCCAAATTCTCCAAAAATCCCCCAAATCCCCCCCAATTCACCCCAAATTCCCCCAAAACTCACCCCAAACCTCCCAAAATCAAAAAAAACCCCAAAATTCCCCCAAAATCCCAAAATACCCCCCAAATTTCCCACAAATCCCCCCAAAATACTAAAAAAAATCCCAAAAAAATCCCAGAAATTCCCCCAAAATTCCCCCCAAAATCCAAAAAAATCCTAAAATCTAAAAAAAAAATCCCAAAATTCCCCAAATTTCCCCAAAAATTCCCCAAATTTCCCCAAAATTCCCCGAATTTCTCACCGAGGCCCAGGCAGGAAACTCTGAGCCCTGAGCGGCCGAGGGTCCTGAGGGACACAGACACAGAGTCACCCCAAAAATAAAATTGGGGACCCCAAAATCAGAATTTGGGACCCCAAAAATCAACCCGGGGACCCCAAAAACCCCAGGGACCCCAAAAATGGACTCAGAAACCCCAAAAATCAGATTTGGGACCCAAAAAAATGAGATTGGGACCCCAAAAATGGAATCAGGGACCCCAAAAATCGACCCGGGGACCCCAAAATCAGAATTTGGGACCCCAAAAATGGATCTGGGACCCAAAAAAATGGATTTGGGGACCCCAAAATGGAATTGGGGACCCCAAAATCGACACGGGGACCCCAAAATGGACCCAGGGACCCCAAAAATGGAATGAGGGACCCCAAAAATCAACCCGGGGACCCCAAAAATAAAATTGGGGACCCCAAAATCAGAATTTGGGACCCCAAAAATGGATCTGGGACCCAAAAAAATGGATTTGGGGACCCTAAAATTGACACGGGGACCCCAAAAATCAACCCAGGGACCCCAAAAATGGAATCGGGACCCCAAAAATCAGATTTGGGAACCCCAAAATCAACACAGGGACCCCAAAAATAAAATTGAGGACCCCAAAATCGACACGGGGACCCCAAAATGGACCCAGGGACCCCAAAAATGGAATGAGGGACCCCAAAAATCAACCCGGGGACCCCAAAAATAAAATTGGGGACCCCAAAATCAGAATTTGGGACCCCAAAAATGGATCTGGGACCCAAAAAAATTGATTTGGAACCCCAAAACTCAACCCGGGGACCCCAAAAATGGACCCAGGGACCCTAAAATGGAATTGGGGACCCCAAAACTCAACCCGGGGACCCCAAAAATTGACTCAGGGACCCCAAAAATGGACCCAGGGACCCTAAAATGGAATTGGGGACCCCAAAATCGACCCGGGGACCCCAGAAATGAACCCAGCAACCCCAAAAATGGAATGAGGGACCCCAAAAAATGGAGTTGGGACCCCAAAAATGGAGTTGGGACCCCAAAAATCAGATTTGGGACCCAAAAAAATGGGATTGGGGACCCTAAAAGGGAATTTGGGACCCCAAAAACGGACTGGGACCCCAAAAATGGGACTTGGGAACCCTAAAATTGATTTGGGACCCCAAAAATCAACCCGGGGACCACAAAATTGGAATTTGGGACCCAAAAAAATGGGACTGGGACCCCAAAAAATGGATTTGAGACCTCAAAATCAACCCGGGGACCCCAAAAATGGAATTGGGGACCCCAAAAATTGACTCAGGGACCCCAAAAAATGGATTTGGGACCCAAAACTCAACCCGGGGACCCCAAAAATTGACTCAGGGACCCCAAAAATGGAATCAGGGACCCCAAAAATCCAATTTGGGAACCCTAAAATGGGATTGGGGACCCCCAAAATCAGATTTGGGACCCCAAAAATGGGAAATGGGACCCCAAAAGGGAATTTGGGACCCCAAAAAATGGATCGGGACCCCAAAAATGGAATGAGATACCCCAAAAATGGACCCAGCAACCCCAAAAATGGAATGAGGGACCCCAAAAAATGGATTTGGGACCCCAAAAATGGACTCAGGGACCCCAAAATCAGATTTGGGACCCAAAAAAATGGGATTGGGGACCCTAAAAGGGAATTTGGGACCCCAAAAATGGACTGGGACCCCAAAAATGGAACTGGGGACCCTAAAATTGATTTGGGACCCCAAAAATCAACCCGGGGACCACAAAATCAACACGGGGACCCCAAAAATGGAATCAGGGGACCCCAAAAATCAGATCTGGGATCCAAAAAAATGGGATTGGGGCCCCAAAAATGGACACGAGGACCCCAAAAATGAGATCAGGGACCCCAAAAATCAACCCAGGGACCCCAAAATCAGAATTTGGGACCCAAAAAAATGGGACTGGGACCCCAAAAATGGGACTGGGGACCCCAAAAATGGACTCAGGGACCCCAAATACCCCCAGGCCCCCCCAAAGGGACCCCAAATTAACCCAGGGACCCCCAAACCGCCCCAGACCCCCCAAAAACTGACCCTAAACCCCCCAGGGACCCCAAAATGAACCCCAGACCCCCCCAGGGACCCCCAAAAAAACCCAGGGACCCCCAAAACTCCCCCAAAGTCCCCAAAAAGTGACCCCAAACCCCCCCAGGCCCCCCAAAAATGGACCCCAAAGAGAAACCCCAAATAAACTCAGGGACCCCCAAAAAGAGACCCCAAAATCCCCAAAAGGGACCCCAAAATCCCCAAAAGGGACCCCAATATCCCTGGGGACCCCAAAAATGGACCCCAGACCCCCCGAAAGGAACCCCAAAATCCCCAAAAGGGACCCCAAAAATAAACCCGGACCCCCCAAAAGGGACCCCAAAATCCCCCAGACCCCTCAAAAAGTGACCCCAAACCCCCCCAGGCCCCCCAAAAAAGGGACCCCAAAAAGGACCCCAAACCCCCCAAATCCTCTTCAGACCCCCCAAAAATGGACCCCAAAACCCCCCAGGGACCCCAAAAACTGACCCCAAAGCCCCCAGACCCCCAAAAATGGGCCCCAGACCCCCCAGGGACCCCAAAAAAGAAACCCCAAAGCCCCAGGGACTTCCAAAAATGGAGCCCAGACCCCCCCGGGATCTCAAAATGAACCCCAAGACCACCAAGGATCCCCCAAAAATGGACCCCAAAACCCCCCAAGGACCCCAAAAAGTGACCCCAAATAAACTCAGGGACCCCTAAAACCCCCCAGACCCCCCAAAAAGAGACCCCAAGACCCCCAAGGACCCCCCAAAAAGGATCCCAAACCCTCCCCCCTTGGGCCCCCAAAAGAGACCCCAAAAAGGACCCCAAAGCCCCCCCCCAAAATCCCCTAGGGACCCCAAAAATGGACCCCAAATAAATCCAGGGACCCTCCAAAAGGACCCCAAACTCCCCCGGAGTACCCCAGACCCCCCAAAAAAGGAGTCCAGCCCCCCAAGCACCCCAAAAAGGGACCCCAAAAACCCCCGGGACCCCAAAAGTGACCCCAAATAAACCCAGGGACCCCAAACCTCCCAAAAAAGGATGCCAGACCCCCCCGGGACCCCCAAAAATGGACCCCAAATAAACCCAGGGACCCCCAAAACCCCCCAGACACCCCAAAAGGGACCCCAAACCACCCCAAGGACCCCAAAACCAGACCCCAAATAAAGCCAGGGACCCCCAAAACCTCCCAGAGCCCCCCAGGGACCCCAAAAATGAACCGGAACTCCTCCCCAGACCCCCCAAAAGAGACCCCAAATCCCCCCAGACCCCCGAAAATGGACCCCAAATAAACCCAGGGACCCCAAAATGGACCCCAGCCCCCCCAAAAATGGATCCCAAATCCTCCCAGGCCCCCAAAAATGCACCCCAAATAAACCCAGGGACCCCCAAAACCCCAAAAATGCACCCCACCCCCCCAAGAACACCAAGAATGGACCCCAGAGTCCCCCAGGGACCCCAAAATGGACCCCAGCCCCCCCAAAAGGGACCCCAAGTCACCCCAGAGCCCCCAGCCCCCCCAAAAATGGATCCCAAATCCCCCCAGGCCCCCAAAAAGGACCCCACCCCCCAAGGACCCCAAAAACAGACCCCAAATAAACCCAGGGACCCCCAAAACCCCCCCAGACCCCCCCAGGGACCCCAAAAATGAACCGGAACTCCTCCCCAGACCCCCAAAAAGAGACCCCAAATCCCCCCAGACCCCCCAAAAAGGGACCCCAAATAAACCCAGGGACCCCAAAATGGACCCCAAATAAACCCAGGGACCCCAAAATGGACCCCAGCCCCCCCAAAAATGGATCCCAAATCCTCCCAGGCCCCCAAAAATGCACCCCACCCCCCAAGGACCCCAAAAAATGGACCCCAAATAAACCCAGGGACCCCCAGGGACCCCAAAAATGGACCCCAAATAAATGCAGGGACCCCCAAAACCTCCCAGACACCCCAAAAATGGACCCTAAATAAACCCAGGGACCCCAAAATGGACCCCAAATAAACCCAGGGACCCCCAGAAACCCCAAAAATGCACCCCAAATAAATCCAGGGACCCCCAGGGACCCCAAAAACGAACCCCAAATAAACCCAGGGACCCCAAACCCCCCAAGAAAGGATGCCAGACCCCCCAGGGACCCCCAAAAATCGACCCCAAATAAATCCAGGGACCCCCAAATCCCCCCCAGACCCCCCCAGGGACCCCAAAAGGGACCCCAAACCACCCCAAGGACCCCAAAACCAGACCCCAAATAAACCCAGGGACCCCTAAAACCCCAAAAAGGGACCCGAAATAAATCCAGGGACCCCAAACCTCCCAAGAAAGGATGCCAGACCCCCCAGGGACCCCCAAAAATCGACCCCAAATAAATCCAGGGACCCCAAAAAGGACCCCAACCCCCCCGGAGCCCCCCAGACGCCCCCCAAGGACCCCAAAAATGGACCCTAAACCTCCCCAGCCCCCCCGAAAATGGACCCCAGACCCCCCCAAAAGGGAGCCCAAGCCCCCCCGGAGCCCCCCAAGGACCCCAAAAATGAACCGGAACTCCTCCCAGCCCCCCAAAAATGGAGCCCAGTCCCCTCAAGCCCCCCCAGCCCCCCCAAAAATGGAGCGGAAATCCCTCCAGCCCCCCCCAAACTGGATCCCAGCCCCCCCAAAAAGAACCCAAAAATGAACCGGAAATCCCCCCAGCCCCCCCAAAAATGGACCCCAGCCCCCCCAAACCCCCCCCAGCCCCCCCAAAAGGACCCCAAAAATGAACCGGAATTCCTCCCAGCCCCCCCAAAAATGGATCGCAGACCCCCCAAGCCCCCCCAGCCTCCCCAAAAGGACCCCAAAAATGGACCGGAAATCCCCCCAGCCCCCCTAAAAAGGGAGCCCAGCCCCCCCAAAGGACCCCAAACCCCTCAAAAAGACCCCAAAAATGGACCCCAGACCCCCCAAGCCCCCCCAGCCCCCCCAAGAATGAACCGGAACTCCTCCCAGCCCCCCCAAAATGGGCCCCAGCCCCCCCAAACCCCCCCAGCCCCCCCCAAAAGGACCCCAAAAATGAACCGGAATTCCTCCCAGCCCCCCCCAAAAATGGGCCCCAGCCCCCCCAAACCCCTCAAAAGGACCCCAAAATGAACCGGAACTCCCCCCAGCCCCCCCCAGCTCCCCCCCCCCCGCGGCCCCCCCGCCCCCCCGCGCGCCCCTCCCCCATACCGGTACTTCATGCCAGGCCCGGGGGGTCGCTCCGGGGCTCTCCCCCCCAGCTCTGGGGGTCGCCGCCCCTCCCCCCGCGGGGCCTCGGCCCCCCCCGGGCCTCTGCGGCCCCCCCCCGCGCCCCTCCCCCACCCGCACCCCCCCTCCCCCCCGCCCCTGCCCCTCCCCCCCGCCCCTCCCCCCCCCCGGGCCGGGGCCGCGCAGGCTCTGCTCAGTGCAGGCGATGGAGACCTGCATGGGGTGGGGGAGGGGCCCCGAGCTGGGGAGGGGTCCCCCAGGCCGGGGGGGGAGGGGCCGCGCCCGAGGGGGGCTCCGCAGAGGGGGGGGAGGGGTCCCCAGAGGGGGGGAGGGGTCCCCAGAGGGGGGGGGAGGGGCGGCGAGGGCGCGCGGGGGAGCGGAGAGCGGAGAGAGAGCGGGGGAGGGGCGGGGACGGGACAGGCCACGCCCACCGCGACGGGAAACCACGCCCACCGCAACGGGACACGCCCACCGCAACGGGACACGCCCACCGCAACGGGAAACCACGCCCACCGCAACGGGAAACCACGCCCACCGCAACGGGAAACCACGCCCACCGCCACACGGAAACCACGCCCACCGCCACCGGGACACGCCCACCGCCACAGGGAAACCACGCCCATCGCCACCGGGACACGCCCACCGCCACAAGGAAACCACACCCACCGCCACCGGGAAACCACGCCCACCACCACCGGGACACGCCCACCGCCCGGGACACGCCCACCGCCCCCGGGAAACCACGCCCACCGTCACCGGGATACGCCCACCGCCCTGGGACACGCCCACCGCCACGGGGACACGCCCACCGTCATGGGGAAACCACGCCTGCCGCCCTGGGACACGCCTACCGGCTCAGGGACACGCCCACCGCCCACAGGGACACGCCCACCGCCACAGGGAAACCACGCCCACCGCCCCGGGACACGCCCACCGCAACGGGAAACCACGCCCACAGCCACAGGGAAACCACGCCCACTGCATGTATATGCAAATGAGGGGGCGGGGAATGGCTGAGAGACCACGCCCGTCGGTTTGGAAATGTGGCTCCGCCCACCGCATGCGTATGCAAATGAGGGGGAGGGGCTAGCGGGGGGAAATTTGGCGAGGGGAAAGGGTAATTTTGGGGGAAAAGAGGAAATTTGGGGAAATTTGGGGGAATTTGGGGGAATTTGGGGAGCTCCACCCCAGAGCGCAGAGACAGCGAGCGGGGGAGGGGCGGGGATGGGACAGGCCACGCCCACCACCCCCGGAAACCACGCCCACTGCCCCGGGACACGCCCACCGGGGAGGCCCCGCCCACCGCGTGTATATGCAAATGAAGGGCGGAGATAGATCTATTCGGAACTGTGGCTCCGCCCACTTGTGTGCATATGCAAATGAGGAGGGAGGGGCTCACGGGAGGAAATTTGGGGGGGAAAAGGGAAATTTTGGGGGAATTTTGAGGGGAATTTGGGGGGAAATTTAGGGGGAACAGGGGAAATTTGGGAAAAAATTTGGGGAGAAATTTGGGGGGGAATGGGACAATTGGGGGAAAAAGGGAAATTTGGGGGAAAAAGGAAATTGGGGAAAAAAGAGAAATTTGGGGGAAATTTGGGGGAACACGGAAGTTTGGGTGGGGGTGGGAAATTGGGGAAAAAAAAGGGAAATTTGGGGGAAATTAGGGGGAACAAAAGGGAAATTTGGGGGAATTTGGCGGAAGGGAAATTTGGGGGGAAAAAGCGAAATTCGGTGCAATTAGAGGGGGAATGGGACACGGGAAATTTGGGGGAAAAGGGAAATTTGGGGAAAAAAAGAGGAAATTTGAGAAAAGGGAAATTTGGGGGAAAAGGGAAATTTGGGGAAATTTGGGGAAATTTGGGGAAATTTTGGGGAGCTCCACCCCGGAGCACAGAGAGAGCGAGCGGGGGAGGGGCGGGGACGGGACAGGCCACGCCCACCGCAACGGGAAACCACGCCCCCCGCATGTATATGCAAATGAGGGACGGGGAATGCCACGCCCACAGTGGGGCCGCGATCTCCCATTGAGGGCGAGGCCCCGCCCACCATGTGCGTATGCAAATGAAGGGGGAGGGGCAAAGGTGGTGCCGCGAAAGTGGAAATTTGGGAGAAATTTGGGGGAAAAAAAGGGAAATTTGAGGAAATTCTGGGGGAATTTTTGGGGGAAATTGGGTGGAAAAAAGGGAAATTCGGGAGGAAATTTTGGAGGAAATTTGGGGGAAATTTGGGGGGAAATGTGGGGGAAGGGAGATACTTGGGGGAGATGTGTGGGGAAAGGAAATTTCAGGGGGAAAAGCGAAATTTGGGGAAAATTGGGGGAAATTTGGGGAAATTCGTGGTGAAAAAAAAGAAATTCGGGGAAAAACGGAAAATTGGGAAAAGGGAAATTTGGGGGTAAGGGAAATTTGGGGAGAATGGGAATTTGGGGAAAAAAACCGAAATTTGGGGAAAAGGGAAATTTGGGGAAAAAGGGAAATTTGGGGAAATTTGGGACATTTTGGGGAAATTTTGGGGAAATTTTGGGGGAAAGGGCAAATTTGGGCGAAATTTGGAGGAAAAAGAGGAAATGCGAGGGACAAAAAAGGGAAATTTGTGGGAAAAGGGAAAATTTAGGGAAATTTTGGGGAAATTTGAGGGAAGAAAAGAGGAAATTTGGGGGAAAATTGGAGGAAAAAGAGGAAATACGAGGGACAAAAAAGGGAAATTTGGGGAAAAGGGAAAATTTTGGGAAATTTTGGGGAAATTCGAGGGAAGAAAAGAGGAATTTTGGGGGAAATTTGGGGGGAAAAAGACACTTGGGAGGAAAAAGGGAAATTTGGGGGAAAAGGGGAAATTTCGGGAAATTTTGAAGGTGAAAAAGGAAATTCCAGGCCACGCCCACAGCCACGGGAAACCACGCCCACCATGTGCGTATGCAAATGAGGGGGGAGGGGCGAAGGTTTGTGGAGCGAAAGTGAAATTTGGGGGAAATTTGGAAAGAATTTGGGGGAAATTTGGGGAGAAAAAGGGGAAATTTGGGGGAAATTTGGGAGGAAAAGGGAAATTCGGGGGAATTTTTTTTGAAATTTGGGGAAATTCGTGGGGGAAAAGAAAAGGAAATTTGGGGAAAAGGGAAATTTTGGGGGGAAAAGGGAAAAATTGGGAGAAAAGGGGAAATTTTGGAGAAAATTTGGGGGGGAAAGGAAATTTGGGGGAAATTTGGGAGGAAAAAAAGGACAACAGTAAACAGAAAATGGGAAATTTGGGGAAAATTTGGAGGAAAAGGGGAAAATCTTGAGAAAATTTGGGGGGGAAGGAAATTTAGGGGAAATTTGTGGGGAAAATTGGAAATTTGGGGGAAATTGGGAGATTGGACGAGAAAAAAGGGAAAATTTTGGGGGAAAAATGGGAATTTCGGGGGAAAAAAGGGAAATTTTGGGGGAAAAGGGAAATTTGGGGAAAAAATGGCAAATTAGGGGGAAAGGGAAATTTGGGGGAACAAGGAAATTTGGGTGGGGGAGGGAAATTGTGGAAAAACAGAAATTTGGGGGAAATTTGGGGCGAACAAAATGGAAATTTTTGGGAATTTGGCGGAAGGGAAATTTGGGGAATAAAGGGAAATTTGGAGAAATTTTGGGGGGGAAAAGGAATTTCAGGGAAAGGGAAATTTGGGAAAGTTTTGGAGAAATTTGGGGGGCAAAGTGGGAATTTGGGGGAATTCTTGGGGGGAAAGGGAAATTTGGAGGAATTTTTTGGGAATTTTGGGGGAAATGGGGAAATTTGGGGGGAAAAGGAAAATTTCGGGGAATTTGGGGGAAAAGGAAGAATTGGAGGGAAAAAGGGGAAATTTGGGGGGGAATTTGGGGGGAAAAGAGGAAATTTTGGGGAAATTTTGGGGAAATTTGGGGAAATTCGGGGGGCAAAAAGGAAATTCGGGAGGAAAAGAGGAAATTTGGGGGAAAAGGGGAAATTGGGGAAAATTTGGGAGAAAAAAAGGACAAAATTGAGGGAAAAATGGGAAATTTGGGGGTGGGAAAGGGAAATTTTGGGAGAAATTTGGGCGGAAAAGAAATTTGAGGTGGAAAGAGAGAATTTGGGGGAAAATCCGAAATTTTGGAGCGGAAAAAGGGAATTTGGGGGAAAGTGAGAAACAGAAATTCGGGGGAAATTTGGGAGAAAAGAGGAAATTTGGGGAGGAAAAAGAGGAAAGTTTTGGGAGAAAAAAAGGACAAAATTGAGGGGGAATGGGAAATTTGGGGAAGAGGGAAATTTCGGGGGGAAAAGGGAAAAATTGGGGGAAAAGAGAAAATTTCGGAGAAAATTTGGGGGGGAAAGGAAATTTGGGGGAAATTTGAGGGGAAATTTGGGGGAAATTGGAAATTTGGGGGAAATTGGGAAATGAGAGGAGAAAAATTGGAAAATTTGGGGGAAAATTTGGAAATTTGGGGGAAAAAGGGAAAATTTGGGGGAAAAAATGGGAATTTTTGGGGAAAAAGGGAAATATGGGGAAAATTTGGGAATTTGGGGGAAAATTGGGAAATTCGGGGGAAAAAAAGGAAATTTGAGGGAAAAAAGGGAAAATTTGGGGGAAAAAGGGAAAATTTGGGGAAAAGAGGAAAATTTGGGGGAAAATTGGGAATTTTTGGGGAAAAAGGGAAATACAGGGAAAATTGGGAATTTGGGGGGAAAATTTGGGAATTTGGGGGAAAAAAGGGAAAATTTGGGGGGGAAAGGGAAAATCAGGGGGAAAAAGGGAAAATTTGGGGAAAAAAGGAAAATTTGGGGGAAAATTGGGAATTTTGGGAGAAAATAGGGAAATTTGGGGGAAAAAAGGGAAAATTTGGGGGAAAAAATGGGAATTTTGGGGAAAAATTGGGAATTTTGGGGGAAAAATCCCAAATTTGGGGTTCCCCCATTCCTGCCCCTCCCCCAACAACACGTGACCAACAAAGGCTTTATGCAAATTTATTTAAATGAGGGGATCAACCCCAAAACGAAGGGCGCGGTCGGGGGTTGGGGATTTTTGGGGTCACTGTCCATTTTTGGGGTCAGACTGTCAGTTTTTGGGATTTTTGGGGTCACTCTGTCCATTTTTGGGGTCCCTCCCGCAGGATTTTGGAAGTTTTGGGGTCTCAGTTTGAGATTTTGGGGTCTCAATTTGAGATTTTGGGGTCACTCTGTCCATTTTTGGGATTTTTGGGGTCTCATTTGGGATTTTGGGGTCCCTCAGTTCATTTTTTGGGGTCACTCTGTCCATTTTTGGGTCAGACTGTCAGTTTTTGGGATTTTTGGGGTCACTCTGTCCATTTTGGGGTCCCTCCCGCAGGATTTTGGAAGTTTTGGGGTCTCAGTTTGAGATTTTGGGGTCTCAGTCAGGATTTTGGGGTCACTCTGTCCATTTTTGGGTTTTTTGGGGTCTCAGTTTGGGATTTTGGGGTCAGTCCATCCATTTTTGGGGTCACCGAGTCCATTTTTGGGGTTTTTGGGGTCCCTCTGTCCATTTTTGGGGTCTCATTTGGGATTTTGGGGTTTTTGGGGTCTCAGTTTGGGATTTTGGGGTCAGTCCATCCATTTTTGGGGTCACTCTGTCCATTTTTGGAGTGTCAATCAGAGATTTTGGGATTTTTGGGGTCCCTCGGTCCATTTTTGGGGTCAGTCTCTCAGGATTTTGGGGTTTTTGGTCACTCAGTCAGGATTTTGGGGTCACTCATTCAGGATTTTGGGGTTTTTGGAGTTCCTCTCTCAGGATTTTGGGTTTTTTGGGGTCCTCCAGTCCATTTTTGGACTTTTTGGGGTCACTCAGTTCATTTTTGTGGTCTCAGTCAGAATTTTGGGGTTTTTTGAGTTGCTCTCTCAGGATTTTTGGACTTTTTGGGGTCACTCTGTCCATTTTTGGGGTTTTTGGGGTCATTTTGGGGTTTTTGGGGTCGCTGAGTCAATTTTTTGGGGTTTTCAGTCCATTTTTGGGGTCTCAGTTGGGATTTCAGGGCCCAAAGTAGGGCAGGGACCAACGAAGGTGTCGAGGCTGTTCCCAATTTTTGGGGTTTTTGGGGTTTTTTGGGTCACTCTCTCAGAATTTTGGGGTTTTTGGGGTCCCTCAGTCCATTTTTGGGGTTTTTTGGGTCACTCTCTCAGAATTTTGGGGTTTTTGGGGTCCCTCAGTCCATTTTTGGGGTTTTTGGGTCACTGAGTCAATTTTTTGGGGTTCTCAGTCCATTTTTGGGGTCTCAATTCGGATTTCGGGGCCCGAAGTAGGGCAGGGACCTGACGAAGGCGTCGAGGCGATTCCCAGTTTTTGGGTTTTTTTGGGTCACTCTCTCAGAATTCGGGGTTTTTGGGGTTTTTGGGGTCGCTCTCTCCAAATTTTGGGGTTTCCAGTCCATTTTTGGGGTCTCAGTTGGGATTTCAGGGCCCGAAGTAGGGCAGGGACCGACAAAGGTGTCGAGGCTGTTCTGGGTTTTTGGGGTCACTCTCTCAGCATTTGGGGTTTTGGGGTCCCTCAGTCCATTTTTGGGGTCACTCTGTCCATTTTTGGGGTTTTTGGGGTCGCTGAGTCAATTTTTTGGGGTTTTCAGTCCATTTTTTGGGTCTCAGTTGGGATTTCGGGGCCTGAAGTAGGGCAGGGACCTGACGAAGGTGTCGAGGCGGTTCCCAATTTTGGGGGTTTTTGGGGTCAGTCTCTCAGGATTTGGGGTTTTTGGGGTCCCTCAGTCCATTTTTGGGGTTTTTGGGGTCGCTCTCTCAGAATTTTGGGGTTTTCAGTCCATTTTTGGGGTCTCAGTTGGGATTTCGGGGCCCAAAGTAGGGCAGGGCCTGACAAAGGTATCGAGGCTGTTCCCAATTTTTGGGGTTTTTGGGGTCAGTCTCTCAGGATTTGGGTTTTTGGGATTTTTGGGGTCCCTCAGTCCATTTTTGGGGTTTTTGGGGTCGCTCTCTCAGAATTTTGGGGTTTCCAGTCCATTTTTTGGGGTCTCAATTGGGATTTCGGGGCCCAGAGTAGGGCAGGGACCTGACGAAGGTGTTGAGGCTCTTCTGGGTTTTTTTGGGTCACTCTCTCAGCATTTGGGCTTTTTGGGGTCCCTCAGTCCATTTTTGGGGTTTTTGGGGTCGCTCTCTCAGAATTTTGGGGTTTTCAGTCCATTTTTGGGGTTATTTTTGGGTCTCAATTGGGATTTCGGGGCCCAAAGTAGGGCAGGGACCTGACGAAGGCATCGAGGCGCTTCCCAATTTTTGGGGTTTTTGGGGTCACTCTCTCAGGATTTGGGATTTTTGGGGTTTTTGGGGTCCCCCAGACAGAATTTTGGGGTTCTCAGTCCATTTTTGGGGTCTCAGTTGGGATTTCGGGGCCCGAAGTAGGGCAGGGACCTGACGAAGGCGTCGAGGCGATTCCGGAACAGGAGGCTCTGGATCGGCGCCCGGGGAGGGCACAGAGGATTCTTCACCACCAACTCCACGAAGAGCTGCGGAAAAATCACAGATTTTGGGGTGAAATCCCAGGATTTTGGGAAAATCCCATTGGTTCCCCTAAATCCACCCAAAATCTGGGGGGAAAATCCCATTGGTTGGGGGAAAATCCTATTATTTGGGGAAAAAAATCCCAAAAATTGCCCCAAAATTTGTGGGAAAACCCAATTATTTTGGGGGAAAATCCAGAGATTTTGGGGGAAATCCCATTATTTTTGGCAAAAAAAATCCAATTATTTTGGAGGAAATCTCATTGTTCCCGGAAAAAATCTCAAAAATCCCCACAGAATCTGGGTGAAAATCTCATTATTTTGGGGGAAAATCTCATTATTTTGGGGGAAAATCTCATTATTTTGGGGAAATGCTGAGATTTGGGGCACAGAGGATTCTTCACCACCAACTCCACGAAGAGCTGCGGAAATCACAGATTTTGGGGTGAAATCCCAGGGTTTTGGGAAAATTCCATTATTTCGGGAAAAATCCCCAAAATCCCCACAGAATTTGGGTGAAAATCTCATTATTTTGCGGGAAAATCTCATTATTTTAGGGGAAAATCTCATTATTTTGGGGAAAATCTCACTATTTTGGGGGAAAAAAATCCAATTATTCTGGGGAAAATCCGATTATTTTGGGGGAAAATCCCAGGATTTGGGAAAAATCCCACTGTTTTGGGGAAAAAAAAATCTGAAATTCCCAAAAATCCCCACAGAATTTGGGGGAAAATCTCATTTTTTTGGGGAAAAATCTCATTATTTTGGGGAAAATGCCATTGCTTCCAGGAAAAAATCCAAAAATCCCAAATTCCCCAGGGAATTTGGGGAAAAAATCTCATTATTTTGGGTGAAAATCTCATTATTTTGGGGGAAAATTCTCATTATTTTGGGGAAAATTCTCATTATTTTGGGGGATAATCTCATTATTTTGGGGGAAAATCTCATTATTTTGGGTGAAAATCTCATTATTTTGGGGGAAAATTCTCATTATTTTGGGGAAAATCTCATTATTTTGGGGGAAAATCTCATTATTTTGGGGAAATGCTGAGATTTGGGGCACAGAGGATTCTTCACCACCAACTCCACGAAGAGCTGCGAAAATCACAGATTTTGGGGTGAAATCTCAGGGTTTTGGGAAAATCCCATTGGTTCCCCTAAATCCACCCAAAATCTGGGGGGAAAATCCCATTGGTTGGGGGAAAATCCTATTATTTGGGGAAAAAAATTCCAAAAATTGCCCCAAAATTTGTGGGAAAACCCAATTATTTTGGGGGAAAATCCAGAGATTTTGGGGGAAATCCCATTATTTTTGGCAAAAAAAATCCAATTATTTTGGAGGAAATCTCATTGTTCCCGGAAAAAATCTCAAAAATCCCCACAGAATCTGGGTGAAAATCTCATTATTTTTGGGGAAAATCTCATTATTTTGGGGAAAATCTCACTATTTTGGGGGAAAAAAATCCAATTATTCTGGGGAAAATCCGATTATTTTGGGGGAAAATCCCAGGATTTGGGAAAAATCCCATTGTTTTGGGGAAAAAAAATCTGAAATTCCCAAAAATCCCCACAGAATTTGGGGGAAAATCTCATTATTTTGGGGAAAAATCTCATTGTTTTGGGGAAAATGCCATTGCTTCCAGGAAAAAATCCAAAAATCCCAAATTCCCCATGGAATTTGGGGAAAAAATCTCATTATTTTGGGCAAAAATCTCATAATTTTGGGGGAAAATTCTCATTATTTTGGGGAAAATCTCATTATTTTGGGGGAAAATCTCATTGTTTTGGGTGAAAATCTCATTATTTTGGGGGAAAATCTCATTATTTTGGAAAAATCTCATTGTTTTGGGGGAAAATCTCATTATTTTGGAAAAATCTCATTGTTTTGGGTGAAAATCTCATTATTTTGGGGAAATGCTGAGATTTGGGGCACAGAGGATTCTTCACCACCAACTCCACGAAGAGCTGCGGAAAAATCACAGATTTTGGGGTGAAATCTCAGGGTTTTGGGAAAATCCCATTATTTCGGGAAAAATCCCCAAAATCCCCACAGAATTTGGGTGAAAATCCTACTTTTTTGGGGGAAAATCCTATTATTTTGGGGGGAAATCCCATTATTCTGAGAAAAATCCCATTATTTTGGGAGAAAATCTCATTATTTTGGGAAAAAATCCCATTATTTTGGGGGAGAAAATCCCATTATTTTGGGGGAAAATCTCATTATTTTAGGGGAAAATCTCATTATTTTTGGAAAAAATCTCATTATTTTAGGGGAAAATCTCATCATTTTGGAGGATTTTTGGGACAGGAATTTTGGGGATTTTTAGGTCAGATTTTGGGCTTCCTGAGGTTTTTTGGGACGGGGATTTTTGGGATTTTTTTGGGGGGAATTTTGGGGATTTTTGAGGTTCCCAGGGCTATTTCGAGACAGCGATTTTGGGGAATTTTTATTTTTTAATTTATTTTTGGGGTTCCCAAAAGTATTTCAGGATGGCAATTTTGGGGAAATTTTTTTTTATTTCGGGGATTTTTAGGATTTCAAGGTTTTTGGGATTCCGGGGGAGTTTTAGGATGGGGATTTTTGTGATTTTTTTTTTTTTTTTAATTTTGGTGTTTTTGAGGTTCCTGGGGCTATTTTGGGACAGGATTTTGGGGATTTTTGGAATACTTTCGGTATTTTTTTCAGGATTTTTGGGATATTTTTGGTCTCTCACGTTGCTGTAGCTGTGCCGCAGAGCCTCACGGATTTTTGGGGATTTTTTGGGAATTTTTGGGATTTTTTTTGGATTTTTGGGGCAGGGATTTTTAGGGTTCCCGAGGGAATTTCAGGATGGGGATTCCGGAATTTTTTTGGGATTTTTGGGATTTTTTTGGGTTTTTTTTTCTCTCACGTTGCTGTAGCTGTGCTGCAGAGCCTTGTGGATTTTTGGGATTTTTTTGGGAATTTTTGGGATTTTTTTGGGGGATTTTTTGGGACAGCGATCTTTTGAGGTTCCCGAGGGAATTTCGGGACGGGGATTTTTGGGATTTTTTTGGATTTTTTTCAGGATTTTTGGTTTTTTTTTCACTCTCACGTTGCTGTAGCTGTGCTGCAAAGCCTCGCGGATTTTTGGGGATTTTTTGGGGATTTTTGGGGCAGGGATTTTTGAGGTTCCCAGGGGAATTTCGGGATGGGGATTTTGGATTTTTTTGGGGATTTTTTTGATTTTTATGATTTTTTGGGATATTTTTTCAGTCTCACGTTGCTGTAGCTGTGCTGCAGAGCCTCGGGGCTCTTTCGGGACGGGGATTTGGGATTTTTGGGGGGATTTTTTCAGGATATTATGATTTTTTGGGATATTTTTCGCTCTCACGTTGCTGTAGCTGTGCCGCAGAGCCTCACGGATTTTTGGGGATTTTTTGGGAATTTTTGGGATTTTTTGGGGGATTTTTGGGACAGGGATTTTTAGGGTGCCTGGGGGTATTTTGGGATGGCGATTTCAGATTTTTTTGTTATTTTTTCGCTCTCACGTTGCTGTAGATGTGCTGCAGAGCCTCGGGGATTTTTGGGATTTTTTTGGGGTTGCCAGGGGAGTTTCAGGATGGGGATTTTTTTGATTTTTATGATTTTTTTGGGATATTTTTGTTATTTTTTGTCTCTCACGTTGCTGTAGATGTGCTGCAGAGCCTCGGGGCTATTTCGGGACAGGGATTTTGGATTTTTTTGGGATTTTTTTGATTTTTATGATTATTTTGGGATATTTTTTCAGTCTCACGTTGCTGTAGATGTGCTGCAGAGCCTCGGGGCTATTTCGGGACGGGGATTTTGGATTTTTTGGGGATTTTTTTGATTTTTATGATTATTTTGGGATATTTTTTCTCTCTCACGTTGCTGTAGCTGTGCTGCAGAGCCTCGGGGATTTTTGGGATTTTTTTGGGGTTCCCAGGGGAGTTTCAGGATGGGGATTTTTTTGATTTTTATGATTTTTTTGGGATATTTTTGGGATTTTTGTCTCTCACATTACTGTAGATGTGCTGCAGAGCCTCGGGGCTATTTCGGGACAGGGATTTTGGATTTTTTTGGGATTTTTTTGATTTTTATGATTATTTTGGGATATTTTTTCAGTCTCACGTTGCTGTAGATGTGCTGCAGAGCCTCGGGGCTATTTCGGGACGGGGATTTTGGATTTTTTGGGGATTTTTTTGATTTTTATGATTATTTTGGGATATTTTTTCTCTCTCACGTTGCTGTAGCTGTGCTGCAGAGCCTCGGGGATTTTTGGGATTTTTTTGGGGTTCCCAGGGGAGTTTCAGGATGGGGATTTTTTTGATTTTTATGATTTTTTTGGGATATTTTTGGGATTTTTGTCTCTCACATTACTGTAGATGTGCTGCAGAGCCTCGGGGCTATTTCGGGACGGGGATTTTGGATTTTTTTTGGGATTTTTTTGATTTTTATGATTATTTTGGGATATTTTTTCAGTCTCACGTTGCTGTAGATGTGCTGCAGAGCCTCGGGGCTATTTCGGGACGGGGATTTTGGATTTTTTGGGGGATTTTTTTGATTTTTATGATTTTTTTGGGCTATTTTTGTTATTTTTTCACTCTCACGTTGCTGTAGCTGTGCTGCAGAGCCTCGGGGCTCTTTCAGGACGGGGATTTGGGATTTTTTGGGGATTTTTGGGATATTTTTGTTATTTTTCAGTCTCACGTTGCTGTAGCTGTGCTGCAGAGCCTCGGGGCTATTTCGGGACGGGGATTTGGGATTTTTTTGGGGATTTTTGGGATATTTTTGTTATTTTTTCTCTCTCACGTTGCTGTAGATGTGCTGCAGAGCCTCGGGGCTATTTCGGGATGGGGATTTTGGATTTTTTTGGGGATTTTTTTGATTTTTATGATTATTTTGGGATATTTTTCCAGCTCTCACGTTGCTGTAGCTGTGCTGCAGAGCCTCGGGGCTCTTTCAGGACAGGGATTTGGGATTTTTTTGGGGATTTTTTTGATTTTTATGATTATTTTGGGATATTTTTGTTATTTTTTGTCTCTCACGTTGCTGTAGATGTGCTGCAGAGCCTCGGGGCTATTTCAGGACAGGGATTTTGGATTTTTTTTAGGGATTTTTTTGATTTTTATGATTATTTTGGGATATTTTTCCAGCTCTCACATTGCTGTAGATGTGCTGCAGAGCCTCGGGGCTATTTCGGGATGGGGATTTTGGATTTTTTTGGGGATTTTTTTGATTTTTATGATTATTTTAGGATATTTTTTCGCTCTCACGTTGCTGTAGATGTGCTGCAGAGCCTCGGGGCTATTTCAGGACAGGGATTTGGGATTTTTTTTGGGATTTTTTTGATTTTTATGATTATTTTGGGATATTTTTTCAGTCTCACGTTGCTGTAGATGTGCTGCAGAGCCTCGGGGCTATTTCGGGACGGGGATTTTGGATTTTTTTTGGGATTTTTTTGATTTTTATGATTTTTTGGGATATTTTTTCAGTCTCACGTTGCTGTAGATGTGCTGCAGAGCCTCGGGGATTTTTGGGATTTTTTTGGGGTTGCCAGGGGAGTTTCAGGATGGGGATTTTTTTGATTTTTATGATTTTTTGGGGATATTTTTGGGATATTTTTTCGCTCTCACGTTGCTGTAGATGTGCTGCAGAGCCTCGGGGCTATTTCGGGACGGGGATTTGGGATTTTTTGGGGGATTTTTGGGATATTTTTGTTATTTTTTCTCTCTCACGTTGCTGTAGATGTGCTGCAGAGCCTCGGGGCTATTTCGGGACGGGGATTTTGGATTTTTTGGGGGATTTTTTTGGTTTTTATGATTTTTTTGGGCTATTTTTGTTATTTTTTCTCTCTCACGTTGCTGTAGATGTGCTGCAGAGCCTCGGGGATTTTTGGGATTTTTTTGGGGTTGCCAGGGGAGTTTCAGGATGGGGATTTTTTTGATTTTTATGATTTTTTTGGGATATTTTTGGGATTTTCCAGCTCTCACGTTGCTGTAGCTGTGCTGCAGAGCCTCGGGGCTATTTCGGGATGGGGATTTTGGATTTTTTTGGGGATTTTTGGGCTATTTTTGGGAATTTTTCACTCTCACGTTGCTGTAGATGTGCTGCAGAGCCTCGGGGCTATTTCAGGGCGGGGATTTTGGATTTTTTTTGGGATTTTTGGGATATTTTTGGGATATTTTTTGTCTCTCACGTTGCTGTAGCTGTGCTGCAGAGCCTCGGGGCTATTTCGGGACGGGGATTTGGGATTTTTTTGGGGATTTTTTTGATTTTTATGATTATTTTGGGATATTTTTTCGCTCTCACATTGCTGTAGATGTGCTGCAGAGCCTCGGGGCTATTTCGGGACGGGGATTTTGGATTTTTTGGGGATTTTTTTGATTTTTATGATTATTTTGGGATATTTTTCCAGCTCTCACGTTGCTGTAGATGTGCTGCAGAGCCTCGGGGATTTTTGGGATTTTTTTGGGGTTGCCAGGGGAGTTTCAGGATGGGGATTTTTTTGATTTTTATGATTTTTTTGGGATATTTTTGGGATTTTCCAGCTCTCACGTTGCTGTAGATGTGCTGCAGAGCCTCGGGGCTCTTTCAGGACAGGGATTTGGGATTTTTTTTGGGATTTTTTTGATTTTTATGATTATTTTGGCATATTTTTTCAGTCTCACGTTGCTGTAGATGTGCTGCAGAGCCTCGGGGCTCTTTCAGGACAGGGATTTGGGATTTTTTTGGGGATTTTTTTGATTTTTATGATTATTTTGGGATATTTTTGTTATTTTTTGTCTCTCACGTTGCTGTAGATGTGCTGCAGAGCCTCGGGGCTATTTCAGGACAGGGATTTTGGATTTTTTTTAGGGATTTTTTTGATTTTTATGATTATTTTGGGATATTTTTTCAGTCTCACATTGCTGTAGATGTGCTGCAGAGCCTCGGGGCTATTTCGGGACGGGGATTTTGGATTTTTTTTGGGATTTTTTTGATTTTTATGATTATTTTAGGATATTTTTTCGCTCTCACGTTGCTGTAGATGTGCTGCAGAGCCTCGGGGCTCTTTCAGGATGAGGATTTTGGATTTTTTTGGGATTTTTTTGGGATTTCAGGTTTTTTTGGGGGATTCTTTTGGGATTTTCAGCTCTCACATCTTTGGGGTTCTCAAGGGAATTTCACGATGAGGATTTTGGGGATTTTTGGGTTTTTTTTGGATTTTGGTTCCCAAGGGAATTTCAGGACGGGGATTTTGGATTTTTTGGGGGATTTTTTGGCTATTTTTGGGATTTTTTCACTCTCACATTGCTGTAGCTGTGCTGCAGAGCCTCGGGGCTATTTCAGGATGAGGATTTTTTGGGGATTTTGGGGTTTTTTTGGATTTTGGTTCCCAAGGGAATTTTGGGATGGGGATTTTGGATTTTTTTGGGATATTTTTGGGAATTTTTGTCTCTCACGTTGCTGTAGCTGTGCCGCAGAGCCTCGAGGCTATTTCAGGACGGGGATTTTGGATTTTTTTTGGGATTTTTTTGATTTTTATGATTATTTTAGGATATTTTTTCAGTCTCACATTGCTGTAGATGTGCTGCAGAGCCTCGGGGCTATTTCGGGACGGGGATTTGGGATTTTTTTGGGGATTTTTTTGATTTTTATGATTATTTTAGGATATTTTTTCGCTCTCACGTTGCTGTAGCTGTGCTGCAGAGCCTCGGGGCTATTTCGGGACGGGGATTTTGGATTTTTTTGGGGATTTTTGGGCTATTTTTGGGAATTTTTCACTCTCACGTTGCTGTAGATGTGCTGCAGAGCCTCGGGGCTCTTTCAGGACAGGGATTTTGGATTTTTTTGGGGATTTTTATGATTATTTTGGGATATTTTTTGTCTCTCACGTTGCTGTAGATGTGCTGCAGAGCCTCGGGGATTTTTGGGATTTTTTTGGGGTTGCCAGGGGAGTTTCAGGATGGGGATTTTTTTGATTTTTATGATTTTTTTGGGATATTTTTGTTATTTTTTGTCTCTCACGTTGCTGTAGATGTGCTGCAGAGCCTCGGGGCTATTTCGGGATGGGGATTTTGGATTTTTTTTGGGATTTTTTTGATTTTTATGATTATTTTAGGATATTTTTTCGCTCTCACGTTGCTGTAGCTGTGCTGCAGAGCCTCGGGGCTCTTTCAGGACGGGGATTTGGGATTTTTTGGGGGATTTTTGGGATATTTTTGTTATTTTTCAGTCTCACGTTGCTGTAGATGTGCTGCAGAGCCTCGGGGCTCTTTCGGGACGGGGATTTTGGATTTTTTTTTGGGATTTTTTTGATTTTTATGATTTTTTGGGGATATTTTTTGGGAATTTTTCGCTCTCACGTTGCTGTAGCTGTGCTGCAGAGCCTCGGGGCTATTTCAGGACAGGGATTTTGGATTTTTTTTGGGATTTTTTTGATTTTTATGATTATTTTGGGATATTTTTCCAGCTCTCACATTACTGTAGATGTGCTGCAGAGCCTCGGGGCTATTTCGGGATGGGGATTTTGGATTTTTTTGGGGATTTTTTTGATTTTTATGATTATTTTGGGATATTTTTTCAGTCTCACGTTGCTGTAGCTGTGCTGCAGAGCCTCGGGGATTTTTGGGATTTTTTTGGGGTTGCCAGGGGAGTTTCAGGACGGGGATTTTTTTGATTTTTATGATTTTTTTGGGATATTTTTGTTATTTTTTGTCTCTCACGTTGCTGTAGATGTGCTGCAGAGCCTCGCGCGCGCTGGGCACGCCCAGGTCGGTGTTGAGCACCAAGCGCAGTCCCGAGGGAGTCTCGAGGTAGTGCAGGCGATATTTGCTCGTGTGGAAAGCCACGAAGCCGTCCCGCCTGGGCCGCGCCGATAAGGAGCCAAAACTCACCAAATTCCCCAAATTCCCAACGTTTCCCAAATTTCCAGAGCCCCCGGAACCGATGGATTCGCCCCGGCGCAGAAATCCCCGCGAAAATCGCCCCAAAATTGCCCCAAATCCACCCAAAATCGCCCCAAAATAGCCCAAAAATTGACCCAAAGTGGCCTCAAAATTGACCTAAAATTACCCCAAATATTGCCCCAAAATTGACCTAAAATTACCCCAAATATTGCCCCAAAATTGACCTGAAATTACCCCAAATATTGCCCCAAAATTGCTGGAAAATTCCCCAAAAATGGCCCCAAAGTGGCTCCAAAATTGACCCTAAATCATCCCAAAATTGACCCAAATCCACCCCAAATTGCCCCAAAATTGACCTAAATTTACCCCAAATATTGCCCCAAAATTGCCAGAAATTTCCCAAAAAATGACCCTAAAATGGCTCCAAAATTGACCCAAAATTGCACTAAAATTGACCCAAGATTGACCCAAAATTGCCCCAAAAATTGCTCAAATCTACCCAAAATCGCCCCAAAATAGCCCAAAAATTGACCCAAAGTGGCCTCAAAATTGACCTAAAATTACCCCAAATATTGCCCCAAAATTGCTGGAAAATTCCCCAAAAATGGCCCCAAAGTGGCTCCAAAATTGATGCAAAATCATCCCAAAATTGCCCCAAAAATTGCCCAAATCCACCCAAAATCGCCCCAAAATTTCCCCAAATTCACCCAAAATTACTCCTAAATTGCCCCAAAATTAACCCCAAAATTGCCCAAAAATTGTCACAAAACTTGCACCAAAAGTGACCCAAAAATTGCCCAAAATTGACCTAAATTGACCCAAAATGGCCCCAAAATTCCCCCAAATTGCCCTAAATTCACCCCAAATTTCTTATTGATCATTTGGGGTTCTCCAGGAGCCCAAAATTCCCAAAATTCCAGAGAGTTCCAAACCCTCGGGAACTGCCCCAAAACTTCGGGGTTCACCCAGGCTCGAAATCCCCGCGAAAATCGCCCCAAAATTGCCCCAAATTCACCCAAAATTGACCCAAAATTGACCTAAAATTGCCCCAAATATTGCTCCAAAATTGACCTAAAATTACCCCAAAACTGCCCCAAAATTGCCAGAAAATTCCCCAAAAATGACCCTAAAATGGCTCCAAAATTGACCAAAAATTGCACTAAAATTGACCCAAGATTGACCCAAAATTGCCCCAAAAATTGCCCAAAATCCACCCAAAATTGCCCCAAAATAGCCCAAAAATTGACCCAAAGTGGCCTCAAAATTGACCTAAAATTACCCCAAATATTGCCCCAAAATTGCCGGAAAATTCCCCAAAAATGGCCCCAAAGTGGCTCCAAAATTGATGCAAAATCATCCCAAAATTGCCCAAAAATTGCCCAAATCCACCCAAAATCGCCCCAAAATTTCCCCAAATTCACCCAAAATTACTCCTAAATTGCCCCAAAATTAACCCCAAAATTGCCCAAAAATTGTCACAAAACTTGCACCAAAAATGTCCCCAAAATTGCCCCAAAAGTGACCCAAAAATTGCCCAAAATCGCCCCAAAATTGACCTAAAATTGCCCCAAAATGCCCCAAAATTGACCTAAAATTACCCCAAATATTACCCCAAAATTGCTGGAAAATTCCCCAAAAATGGCCCCAAAGTGGCTCCAAAATTGACCCAAAATCATCCCAAATTGCCCCAAAATTGACCTAAAATTGCCCCAAATATTGCTCCAAAATTGACCTAAAATTACCCCAAATTCACCCAAAATTGCCCCAAAATTACTCCTAAATTGCCCTAAAATTGACCCCAAAATTGCCCAAAAATTGTCACAAAAATTGCACCAAAAATGCCCCAAAATTGCCCTAAATTCACCCCAAATGTCTCTTTGGATTATTTGGGGTTCTCCAGGACCCAAAATTCCCAAAATTCCCAAAACTCCGAACCCTTGGGATTCACCCAGGCCCCAAATCCCCCAGTCTCCAAAAATTCCCCCCAAAAATCCCCCAAATTCCTGAATTTTGCCCAAATTTCTCCCAAAATTCCCAAATTTTCCCCAAATTTCCCACCCAGGACCTCCCAAACCCCAAAATTTTTTGACCCCTCCCCCAATTTTTGGGATTCCCCTGAAATTTTGGAGCCCCCTGGGATATTTTTGGGATTTTTGGGTTTCCCAATCCCCAGAACAATCCCAAATATCCCTGGAATCCCCAAAATTTCCCCAAAATTCCCCAAAATTTCACCAAAATTCCCCCAAATTCCCCCGAAATTCCCCAAAAGTTCCTCCAAATTTCTGCAAATTTCCCAAAATTTCCCAATTTTTTCCCCAAATTCCCCCAAAATTCCCCAAGATTTCACCAAAATTCCCCCAAATTTCCTCCAAATATCCCAAATATTTCCCAAAATTCCCCAAATTCCCCAAATTCCCTTAAAATTCCCCCAAATCCTCCCAAAATTCCCCCCAAATTTCCCAAATTTCTCCCCAAATTCCCTCGAATTTCCCCAAATCCTCCCAAAATTCTTCAAAATTTCCCCAAAATTTTCCCGAAATTTCCCCCAAAATTTCCCCAAATTGCCCCAAATTTTCCCCAAAATAAAAAAAATTCCCCCAAATTCCTGAATTTTGCCCAAATTTCCCCCAAATTTCCCCAAACTTCCCCAAATTCCCTCAAATCTCCACAAAATTCCCCAAAATTCTCCCAAATTCCCCAAAATTTCCCCAAAATTTTCCCGAAATTTCCTCAAAATTTCCCCAAATTTCTCCCAAAATTCCCAAATGTTCCCTGAATTTCCCCAAATTTCCCCAATTTCCCCAAATTTCCCCCAAAATCCAAAAAAATTTCCCCCAAATTCCCGAATTTTCCCCAAATTTCCCCCAAATTTCACCAAAATTCCCCAAATTCCCTCAAATCTCCACAAAATTCCCCAAAATTCTCCCAAATTCCCCAAAATTTCCCCCAAATTTTCCCTAGGTTTCCTCAAAATTTCCCCAAATTTCTCCCAAAATTTCCCCAATTTCCCCCAAAATAAAAAAAAAATTCCCCAAAATTCCCCCAAATTCCCGAATTTTCTCCAAATTTCCCCCAAATTTCCCCCAAATTCCCAAAACTTCCCCCAAATTCTCCCAAATTCCCCAAAATTCCTCCAAAATTCTCCCAAATTTTCCCCAAAATTCCCCCAAAATTCCCCAAATTTCCCACCCAGGACTCCCCAAACCCCAAATTTTTTTATTCCCCCCAAATTTTGGGGACCCCTGGGATATTTTTTGGGGTTTTTTGGGATTTTTTGGGGTCTCCCAATCCCCAGGGCAATCCCAAACCTCCCCAGAATCCCCAAATTCCCCAAACTTCCCCAAATTCACCCAAATTCCCTCAAATCTCCACAAAATTCCCCAAAAATTCCCCAAAATTCTCCCAAATTCCCAAAACTTCCCCCAAATTCTCCCAAATTCCCCAAAATTCCTCCAAAATTCCCCCAAATTTTCCCCAAAATTCCCCCAAAAAAACCAAATTCCCCCAAAATTCCCCAAATTTCCCACCCAGGACCTCCCAAACCCCAAATTTTTTTGATTCCCCCCCAAATTTTGGGCCCCCCAGGATACTTTTTGGGGATTTTTTTGGATTTTTTTGGGATTTTTTGGATTTTTTGGATACATGTCCGTGGGGCTCATCTTGGCCACGAAGGAGCGAAGAGAGAAAAGCATCCCAAACATCAGCTTGAACTCCTGCGGAAAATCAGGGAAAATTTGGGGAAATTTGGGGAAATTTGGGGAAAATTGGGGAAATTCGGGGAAATTTGGGGAAATTTGGGGAAATTTGGGGAAAAATTGGGGAAATTTGGGGAAAAATTGGGGAAATTTGGGGAAATTTGGGGAAATTTGGGGAAATTTGGGGAAATTTGGGGAAAAATTGGGGAAAAATTGGGGAAATTTGGGGAAATTTGGGGAAATTTGGGGAAATTCGGGGAAATTTGGGGGAAATTTGGGGAAAAATTGGACTTTTAGGGATTTTTGAGGGAAATTGGGGAAAAATTCAGGGAATTTTTGGGGAATTTGGGGATGTTTGGGGAAAATTCGGGGGAATTTGGGGAAAATTGGGGATTTGGGGGGAAATTTGGGAAGTTTTGGGGAGAAATTTGGGGAATTGGGGAAATTTTGGGGAATTGGGGAAATTTTGGGGGAAATTTGGGAAAAAATTGGGGGAGATTGGGAAAATTTGGGGATTTTGGGGAAATTTGGGGAAAATGTGGGGAAAAATTGGGGGAAATTGGGAAATTTGGGGTAAAATTGGGGTAAAATTGGGAATTTTGGGGAAAATTTGGGAGAATTTGGGGAAATTTGGGGAAAAATTGGGAATTTTGGGGAAATTTGGGGAAAAATTGGGAATTTGGGGAAAATTTGGGGCAATTTGGGGAAATTTTGGGGAAAATTTGGGGAGATTTGGGGATTTTGGGGGAGATTTGGGGGAAAATTGGGAAATTTGGAGGAATTTGGGGGAAATTTGGTGAATTTTGGGAATTCCTGGGAGAAATTTGGGGAAATTTTTTGGGAAAATTGGGGAAAATTTGGGAATTTTGGGAGAGATTTAGGGAATTTTGGGGGAAATTGGAGGAGAAATTCAGGGAATTTTTGGGAAATTTGGGGAAAATTGGAGGAAATTGGAGAGGACTTTGAGGATTTTGGGGAAGATTTTGGGAATTTCAGGGAAAATTTGGGAATTTTAAGGATTTTTGGGGGAGATTTAGGGGAATTTTGGGGGACTTTTGGGGATTTTCGGAGAAATTCGGGGAATTTGGGGAAATTTTGGGGGAAATTTGGGGAAATTTGGGGAGATTTGGGGGAAAAATGAGACTTTTAGGGACTTTTGAAGGAAATTGGGGAAAAATTCAGGGAAATTTTTTTTAAATTTTGGGAATTTTTGGGAGAAATTGGGGAAATTTGGGGAAATTTTGGGAATCTTGGAGAATTTTGGGGGAAATTTGGGGAAATTTTGGGGAGAATTAGGGAATTTTGGGGAGAAATTTGGGGAAATGTTGAGGATTTTGGGGATGATTTGGGGAGAATTTGGGAATTTTAGGGATTTTTGAGGGAAATTGGGGAAAAATTCAGGGAATTTTTTGGGAATTTGGGGATTTCTGGGGAAAATTCGGGGGAATTTGGGGAAAATTGGGGATTTGGGGGGAAATTTGGGAAGTTTTGGGAGAAATTTGGGGAAATTGGGGAAATTTTGGGGGAAATTTGGGAAAAAATTGGGGGAGATTGGGAAAATTTGGGGATTTTGGGGAAATTTGGGGAAAATGTGGGGAAAAATTGGGGAAAATTGGGAATTTTGGGGAAATTCGGGGAAAATTCCAGGGAATTTGGGGAAATTTGGGGATTTTGGGAGAAATTTGGGGAAATGTTGAGGATTTTTGGGGGATTTTGGGGAAGATTTGGGGGAAAATTGGGAAATTTGGAGGAATTTGGGGGCAATTTGGTGAATTTTGGGAATTCCTGGGAGAAATTTGGGGAAATTTTGGGGGAAAATTGGGGAAAATTTGGGAATTTTGGGAGAGATTTAGGGAATTTGGGGGGAAATTGGAGGAGAAATTTAGGGAATTTTTGGGAAATTTGGGGAAAATTGGAGGAAATTTGAGAGAACTTTGGGGATTTGGGGGAAGATTTTGGGAATTTCAGGGAAAATTTGGGAATTTTAAGGATTTTGGGGGGAGATTTAGGGGAATTTTGGGGATTTTCGGAGAAATTTGGGGTAATTTGGGGAAATTTTGGGAAAAATTGGGGAAATTTGTGGAAATTTGGGGAAATTTGGGGAAAAATTGGGGGAAAAATGAGACTTTTAGGGATTTTTGAGGGAAATTGGGGAAAAATTCAGGGAAATTTTTTTTAATTTTGGGGATTTTTGGGAGAAATTGGGGAAATTTGGGGAAATTTTGGGAATCTTTGAGAATTTTGGGGAAAATTTGGGGATTTTGGGGGAAATTTGGGGATTTTTGGGGAGAATTTGGGAATTTTAGGGATTTTTGAGGGAAATTGGGGAAAAATTCAGGGAATTTTTGGGGAATTTGGAGATTTTTGGGGAAAATTCGGGGGAATTTGGGGATTTTGGGGGAAATTTGCGAAGTTTTGGGAGAAATTTGGGGAAATTGGGGAAATTTTGGGGAAATGGGGGAAATTTGGGGGAAAATTTGGGAAAAAATTGGGGGAGATTGGGAAAATTTGGGGATTTTGGGGGAAATTTGGGGACAAATTGGAGAAAATTGGGAATTTTGGGAAAATTTGGGAGAATTTGGGGAAATTTGGGGAAAAAATGGGAAATTTGGGAAAATTTGGGGAGAAATTTGAGAAATTTTGGAGATTTTAGGGGAGATTTGGGGATATTTGGGAGAAATTTGGGGAAATTGAGGAATTTTGGGGAAAGATTGGGGAATTTGGGGAATTTTGGGGGGAATTTTGGGGAAATTGGGGGAAATTTTGGGGATTTTGGGGGAAATTTGAGGGAAAATTGGGAAAAAATTGGGAAAAAATGGGGGGAAATTAGGAATTTTTGAGGGAAATTGGGGAAAAAATCTAGGATTTTTTTAAAATTTTGGGGAAATTTTGGGATTTTTGGGGAAAAATTGGGAATTGGGGGGGGGGGGGTTGGGGAAATTGTTGGAGAAACCCCAAAAAAATTCACAGATTTCCTTCAAAATCTCCCCAAAATCCTCCCAGATCCCTTTCCAAAATCCACAAAAATTCCCGAAATTCCCGAAATTTAAAAAAAAAAAAAAATCCTAATATTAAAAAAAAAAAAAAAAAAAAAAAAAAATCCCAAAAAATTCCCCAAGAATTCCTGAAAAATTCCCAAAATCCCAAATCTTCTCTTGTCGGACCCCCAAACCCCAAATTCACAAATTCCTCCCAAAATTACCCCCAAAAAATCCTCAAATCCCTCCCAGACCCTTCCCAGACCCCCAAACTCCCCAAAATTCCCCAAAATTCCCAAAATCCTCCCAAAATTTAAAAAAAATCGCCAAAAAAATCCCCCAAATTTAAAAAACCCCCCCAAAATGAAAAAAAAAACCCAAAATTTAAAAAATCCCCAAAAATCCCCAAAATTCCCCAGAAATTCCCAAGAAACTCCCAAAAAATTCCCAAAAAACTTCCCAAAATTCCCCCAAAGCCCTTCCCAAACCTCCCAAAAATCCCCCAAAATTAAAAAAAAATTCCCAAAAATCCAAAAAAAATTCCCAAAAATTCCCCCAAATTCCCAAAAATTCTCCAAATTCCCCTCCAATCCCCAAAATTACCCCAAAACATCCCCCCAAATTTCCCAAAATTCAAAAAAAACCCAAAATCCCCAAAAACCCCCAAATCCATTCCCACACCCCCCAAATCCCCAAAATTTCCCAAAATTTCAAAAAAAATTCCCAGAAATCCCCAACAATACCCCCAAATTTAAAAAAAAATCCAAAAAAATTCAAAAAAAATTCCCCAAAATCCAAAAAATCCCAAAATCCCCCAAAATTCAAAAAAATTCCCAAACATTCCAAAAAAATTCCCTAAAATCTCAAAAAAAATCCCCAAAAAATTCCCCCAAAAGTCCCAAAAAACTCACAAAAAACTCCCAAAATTCTCCCCCAAATCTCCCAAAATTCCTGAAAATTCCCAAAAATTCCCAAATTTCCCCAAAATTCCCCAAAATCCCAAAAACTCCCCCAAATCCTCCCAAACCCTTCTCCAAATCCCCAAAATTCCAAAAAAATTCCCCAAAAATCCCCAAAATTCCCCAAAATTTAAAAAAAAAATCTCAAAAGATGCCAAAAAATTCCCAAAATCTCAAAAAAATCCCCCCAAAAATTCCCCCAAAAGTAAAAAAAACCTCACAAAAAACTCCCAAAGTTCTCCCCCAAATCTCCCAAAATTCCTGAAAATTCCCAAAAAATTCCCAAAAAATTCCCAAATTTCCCAAAATTCCAAAAAAATTCCCCAAATTTGGCTGAGCTCCTCCTGGGGGATGCCCTAACCCCAAACCCCAACACTGACAAATTCACCCCAAAATTTCCCAAAAAAATTCCCAAAAAACTTCCCAAAAATCCCCCAAATTCCCCAAAAATTCCCAAAAATTCCCAAATTTCCCCAAAATTCCCCCAAATCAAAAAAAATTTCCCAAAATTCCCCAAAAAACTTCCAAAAAACACCCAAAATTCCCCAAAAATTCCAAAAAACTCCCAAAATTCCCCCCAGAGCCCTTCCCAAACCTCCCAAAATCCCCCAAAAATCTCCCAAAATTCCCGAAAATTCCCAAAAAAATTCCCAAAAATCCCCAAATTTCCCAAAAAATTCCCCAAATTCGGCTGAGCTCCTCCTGGGGGATGCCCTAACCCCAAACCCCAACACTGACAAATTCACCCAAAACCTCCCAAAAAATCCCCAAAATTCCCAAAAACTCCCAAAAATCCTCCCCAACCCCTTCTCCAAATCCCCAAAATTCCCAAAAAATCCTCCAAAAATCCCCCAAATCCCCCCAATTCCAAAAAAATTCCTAAAATTCCCCAAATTCCAAAAAAATTCCCCAAAAATCAAAAAAATTCCAAAAAATTCTCAAAAAATCAGAAAAAATTCCCCAAAATTCCCCAAAATTCAGAAAAAATTCCCAAAAATTCAAAAAAATTCCCCAAGAATTCCAAAAAAATCCCAAAAAATTCAAAAAAAAAATCCCCAAAAATTCAAAAAAAATCCCAAAATTCCCAAAATTCCTCCACAAAGCCCTTCCCAAACCCCTCAAAATCCCCCAAAAATCTCCCAAAATTCCCGAAAATTCCCAAAAATTCCCAAATTTCCCAAAAAATCCCCAAATTCGGCTGACCTCCTCCTGGGGGATGCCCTAACCCCAAACCCCAACACTGACAAATTCACCCAAAACCTCCCAAAAAATTCCCAAAAAATTCCCCAAAATCCCCCAAAAATTCCCAAAAATTCCCAAATTTCCCCAAAATTCCCCCAAATTCCCAAAAAATTCCCAAACTTCCCAAAAAAACTTCCAGAAAACTCCCAAAATTCAAAAAAAAATCCAAAAAAACTCCCAAAATTCCCCCCAGACCCCTTCCCAAACCTCCCAAAATCCCCCAAAAATCTCCCAAAATTCCCAAAAATTCCCAAAAAATTCCCAAAATTCCCAAAAACTCCCAAAAATCCTCCCCAACCCCTTCTCCAAATCTCCAAAATTCCCAAAAAATCCTCCAAAAATCCCCCAAATCCTCCCAATTCCAAAAAAATTCCTAAAATTCCCCAAATTCCAAAACAATTCCTCAAAATTCCCCAAAAATCAAAAAAATTCCAAAAAAATTCTCAAAAATTCAGAAAAAATTCCCCAAAATTCCCCAAAATTCAGAAAAAATTCCCAAAAATTCAAAAAAAATCCCCAAGAATTCCAAAAAAATCCCCAAAATTCCCAAAATTCCTCCACAAAGCCCTTCCCAAACCCCTCAAAATCCCCCAAAAATCTCCCAAAATTCCCAAAAATTCCAAAAAAGTTCCCAAAAAAATTCCCAGAATTCCCCAAAATCCCCAAAAATTCCCCAAATTCCCCTCCAATCCCCAAAATTTCAAAAAAAATTCCCCAAAATCCCCCCAAATGCATTCCCACACCCCCCAAATCCCCAAAATTTCCCAAAAATCCCCAAAATTTCCAAAAAAATTCCCAAAAATCCCCAAAAATTCCCCAAATCCAAAAAATCCCAAAATCCCCCCAAAAATTCCCCAAAACTAAAAAAAAAATTTTCCCAAAAATTCCAAAAAAACCTCCCCAAAATCTCAAAAAAAAGCCCCAAAATTCCCCAAAAAACCCAAAAAACTCCCAAAAAAACTCCCAAAATTCTCCCCCAAATCCCCCAAAATTCCTGAAAATTCCCAAAAAAATTCCCAAAATTCCCAAAAAATTCCCCAAATTTAGCTGAGCTCCTCCTGGGGGATGCCCTAACCCCAAACCCCAACACTGACAAATTCACCCAAAACCTCCCAAAAAATTCCCAAAAAACTTCCCAAAAATCCCCCAAATTCCCCAAAAATTCCCAAAAAATCCCAAATTTCCCCAAAATTTCCCCAAATTAAAAAAAATTTCCCAAAATTCCCCAAAAAACTTCCAAAAAACACCCAAAATTCCCCAAAAATTAAAAAAAAACTCCCAAAATTCCCCCCAGAGCCCTTCCCAAACCTCCCAAAATCCCCCAAAAATCTCCCAAAATTCAAAAAAAATTCCCAAATTTCCCCAAAATTCCCAAAAATCCCCAAAATTCAACTGAGCTCCTCCTGGGGGATGCCCTAACCCCAAACCCCAACACTGACAAATTCACCCAAAACCTCCCAAAAAATTCCCCAAAATTCCCAAAAACTCCCAAAAATCCTCCCCAACCCCTTCTCCAAATCCCCAAAATTCCCAAAAAATCCTCCAAAAATCCCCCAAATCCTCCCAATTCCAAAAAAATTCCTAAAATTCCCCAAATTCCAAAAAAATTCCTCAAAATTCCCCAAAAATCAAAAAAATTCCAAAAAAATTCTCAAAAATTCAGAAAAAATTCCCCAAAATTCCCCAAAATTCAGAAAAAATTCCCAAAAATTCAAAAAAAATCCCCAAGAATTCCAAAAAAATCCCCAAGAATTCCAAAAAAATCCCCAAAATTCCCAAAATTCCTCCACAAAGCCCTTCCCAAACCCCTCAAAATCCCCCCAAAATCCCCAAAAATTCCAAAAAAGTTCCCAAAAAAATTCCCAGAATTCCCCAAAATCCCCAAAAGTTCCCCAAATTCCCCTCCAATCCCCAAAATTTCAAAAAAAATTCCCCAAAATCCCCCCAAATGCATTCGCACACCCCCCAAATCCCCAAAATTTCCCAAAAATCCCCAAAATTTCCAAAAAAATTCCCAAAAATCCCCAAAAATTCCCCCAAATCCAAAAAATCCCAAAATCCCCCAAAAATTCCACAAAATTAAAAAAAAAATTCCCAAAAATTCCAAAAAACCTCCCCAAAATCTCAAAAAAAAGCCCCAAAATTCCCCAAAAACCCCAAAAAACTCCCAAAATTCTCCCAAAATTCTCCCCCAAATCCCCCAAAATTCCTGAAAATTCCCAAAAATTCCCAAATTTCCCCAAAATTCCCCAAAATCCCAAAAACTCCCCCAAATCCTCCCAAACCCTTCTCCAAATCCCCAAAATTCCAAAAAAATTCCCCAAAAATCCCCAAAATTCCCCAAAATCCCCAAAAATTCCCCAAAATTAAAAAAAAATCTCAAAAGATGCCAAAAAATTCCCAAAATCTCAAAAAAATCCCCCAAAAAATTCCCCCAAAAGTAAAAAAAAACTCACAAAAAACTCCCAAAATTCTCCCCCAAATCTCCCAAAATTCCTGAAAATTCCCAAAAAATTCCCAAAAATTCCCAAATTTCCCCAAAATTCCCAAAATTCGCTGAGCTCCTCCTGGGGGATGCCCTAACCCCAAACCCCAACACTGACAAATTCACCCAAAACCTCCCAAAAAATTCCCAAAAAACTTCCCAAAAATCCCCCAAATTCCCCAAAAATTCCCAAAAATTCCCAAATTTCCCCAAAATTCCCCCAAATTCCCAAAAAATTCCCAAACTTCCCAAAAAAACTTCCAGAAAACTCCCAAAATTCAAAAAAAAATCCAAAAAAACTCCCAAAATTCCCCCCAGAGCCCTTCCCAAACCTCCCAAAATCCCCCAAAAATCTCCCAAAATTCCCAAAAATTCCCAAAAAATTCCCAAAATTCCCAAAAACTCCCAAAAATCCTCCCCAACCCCTTCTCCAAATCTCCAAAATTCCCAAAAAATCCTCCAAAAATCCCCCAAATCCTCCCAATTCCAAAAAAATTCCTAAAATTCCCCAAATTCCAAAACAATTCCTCAAAATTCAATTCCTCAAAATTCCCCAAAAATCAAAAAAATTCCAAAAAAATTCTCAAAAATTCAGAAAAAATTCCCCAAAATTCCCCAAAATTCAGAAAAAATTCCCAAAAATTCAAAAAAAATCCCCAAGAATTCCAAAAAAATCCCCAAAATTCCAAAATTCCTCCACAAAGCCCTTCCCAAACCCCTCAAAATCCCCCCAAAATCCCCAAAAATTCCCAAAAAATTCCCAGAATTCCCCAAAATCCCCAAAAATTCCCCAAATTCCCCTCCAATCCCCAAAATTTCAAAAAAAATTCCCCAAAATCCCCCCAAATGCATTCGCACACCCCCCAAATCCCCAAAATTTCCCAAAAATCCCCAAAAATTCCAAAAAAATTCCCAAAAATCCCCAAAAATTCCCCCAAATCCAAAAAATCCCAAAATCCCCCCAAAAATTCCACAAAATTAAAAAAAAATTTCCCAAAAATTCCAAAAAAACTCCCTAAAATCTCAAAAAAAAGCCCCAAAATTCCCCAAAAACCCCAAAAAACTCCCAAAAAACTCCCAAAATTCTCCCCCAAACCTCCCAAAATTCCCGAAAATTCCAAAAAAATTCCCAAAATTCCCCAAATTCCCCCAAACCCTGTCCCAGACACCCCAAAATTTCAAAAAAAATCCCCAAAATTAAAAAAGAATTCCCAAAAATTCCCGAAAATCCCCAAAATTTTTAAAAAACCCCAAAATGAAAAAAAAACCCCAAAATTTAAAAAATCCCCGAAATTCCCAAAAATTAGAAAAAAATTTCCCACAAAAATTCCAAAAAAACTCCCCAAAATCTCAAAAAAAGCCCCAAAATTCCCAAAAACCCCAAAAACTCCCAAAAAACTCCCAAAATTCTCCCCCAATCTCCCAAAATTCCGAAAATTCCCAAAAAAATTCCCAAATTTCCCAAAATTCCAACAAATTCCCCAAATTCGGCTGACCTCCTCCTGGGGGATGCCCTAACCCCAAACCCCAACACTGACAAATTCCCAAAACCTCCAAAAAATTCCCAAAAAAACTTCCCAAAAATCCCCCAAATTCCCCAAAAATTCCCAAAAATTCCCAAATTTCCCCCAAATTCCCCCAAATTCCAAAAATTCCCAACTTCCCAAAAAAAACTTCCAGAAAACTCCAAAATTAAAAAAAAAATCCAAAAAAACTCCCAAAATTCCCCCAGACCCTTCCCAAACCTCCCAAAATCCCCAAAAATCTCCCAAAATTCCCGAAAATTCCCAAAAAATTCCCAAAATTCCAAAAAATTCCCCAAATTCGGCTGACCTCCTCCTGGGGGATGCCTGGCGGGCGCCGCCGGTGCCACTCGCTGTAGAAGAGGCAGGAGCCGCCGCGGTCGAAGATGTAGAGGTTGTGGATGGTCATGGGCACCCCGAAATCAGCCCAAAAATTCCCAAAAAAATCCCAAAAATTCCGGGGGGACCCCAAAAGTATTCCCAAAAAATCTGCGGTTCCGAAATCCCAAGGGGGACCCCAAAAATTTGGAGAAAAAAGGGAAAAACCTGTGGGAAAAACGAAAAATTAGAGGAGGGGGAACCCAAATTCGAAAGGAATTTGAACTTGGGGACCCCAAAAATATCCCAAAAATTCCGGGGACCCCGAAAATGTCCCTGAAAAATTGGGGGTTCCGAAATCCCAAGGGGGACCCCAAAAATTTGGGGGGAAAAGGGAAAAACCTGTGGGAAAAAACGAAATTTAGAGAGGGAGGAAAGGAATTTTGAGCTCAGAAAATTCAAAATATTCACTCTGGGATCCCAAAAATTCCCAAAAATACCCCAAAAATTCCAAAAATCCGGGGGGACCCCAAAAGTATTCCTGAAAATCTGCGATTCCGAAATCCAAGGGGGACCCCAAAAATTTGGGGAGAAGGGAAAAACCTGTGGGAAAAACGAAAAATTAGAGGAAGGGGAACCCAAATTCGAAAGGAATTTGAACTTGGGGACCCCAAAAATATCCCAAAAATTCCGGGGGACCCCGAAAATGTCCCTGAAAAATTGGGGGTTCTGAAATCCCAAGGGGGATCCCAAAAATTTGGGGAAAAGGGAAAAACCTGTGGGAAAAAATGGAATTTAGAGAGGGAGGAAAGGAATTTTGAGCTCAGAAAATTCAAAATATTCACTCTGGGATCCCAAAAATTCCCAAAAATATCCCAAAAATTCCCAAAAATCCGGGGGGACCCCAAAAGTATTCCTGAAAAATCGGCGATTCCGAAATCCCAAGGGGGACCCCAAAAATTTGGGGGGAAAAGGGAGAAACCTGTGGGAAAAAATGAAATTTAGAGAGAGGGGAAAGGAATCCTGAAAGCAGAAAATCCTAAAAATTTAATGGAGGACCCCAAAAAAATCCCAAAAATTCCGGGGGACCCCGAAAATATTCCCAAAAAAATTGGGGGTTCTGAAATCCCAAGGGGGACCCCAAAAATTTGGGGAAAAGGGAAAAACCTGTGGGAAAAAATGAAATTTAGAGAGGGAGGAAAGGAATTTTGAGCTCAGAAAATTCAAAATATTCACTCTGGGATCCCAAAATTCCCAAAAATATCCCAAAAATTCCCAAAAATCCGGGGGGACCCCAAAAGTATTCCTGAAAAATCCGCGATTCCGAAATCCCAAGGGGGACCCCAAAAAATTTAGGGAGAAGGGAAAAACCTGTGGGAAAAAATGAAATTTAGAGAGAGGGGGAACCCAAAATTGTAGAGAGTGTCAGACGAGGGGGACCCCAAAAATTGCCAAAAATATCCTAAAAATTCCAGGGGGACCTCGAAAATATCCCAAAAAAATTGGGGGTTCTGAAATCCCAAGGGGGACCCCAAAAATTTGGAGAAAAAAGGGAAAAACCTGTGGGAAAAACGAAATTTAGAGAAGGGGGAACCCAAAATTGTAAAGGGATTTGAACTTGGGGACCCCAAAAATTAATGGGGAGACCCCAAAAATTTAATGGGGGATCCTAAAAATTTAATGGGGGACCCCAAAAATATCCCCCAAAAAAACGCGGTTCCGAAATCCCAAGGGGGACCCAAAAATTTGGGGGAAAGGGAAAAACCTGTGGGAAAAATGAAATTTAGAGGAGGGGGAAAAGGAATTTCAAACCTGGGGGACCCCAAAATTCACCCTGGGACCCCAAAAATTGAATGGGGGACCCCAAAAATATTCCCGAAAAATCCGCGAGCCTGAAATCCAAAGGGGGACCCCAAAAATTTAATGGGAGATCCCAAAATTTAATGGGGGATGCCCAAATTTAATGGGGAAACCCAAAAATTTAATGGGGGATCCCAAAAATTAATGGGAGATTCCAAAAATTTAATGGGGGATGCTCAAAATTTAATGGGGGATCCCAAAATTTGATGGGAGAACCCAAAAATTTAATAGGGGATTCCAAAAATTTAAAGAGGACCCCAAAAATTTAAGGGGGGATCCCAAAAAATTCTGGGATCCCAAAATTTAATGGGGGACCCCAAAAATTTAATGGAGGAGCCACAAAAATTTAATGGGGGAACCCAAAAATTAATGGGAAACCCCAAAAATTTAATGGGAAACCCCAAAAATTAATGGGGGAACCAAAAAATTAATGGGAAACCCCAAAAATTTAATAGGGGATTCCAAAAATTTAAAGGGGACCCCAAAAATTTAATGGGGGATCCCAAAATTTATTGAGAGATTCCAAAAATTTAACGGGGGATCCCAAAAATTGAATGGGGGAACCCAAAAATTCAATGGGGGAACCTAAAATTTAATGGGGGACTCCAAAATTTTAATGGGGGATCCCAAAAATTCATGGGAGATCCCAAAAATTTAATGTAGGATGCCCAAAAAATTAATGGGGGATCCCAAAATTTATTGGGAGATTCCAAAATTTAATGGGAAATCCCAAAAATTTAATGGGGGATCCCAAAAATTAATGGGGGAACCCAAAAATTCATGGGAGATCCCAAAAATTTAAGGGGGGATCCCAAAAATTAATGGGGGAACCCAAAAATTCATGGGAGATCCCAAAAATTTAATGGGGGATCCCAAAAAAATGGGAAAAGGGACCCCAGTTCCCTCCCCAGTGCTCCCAGTATCTCCCAGTTTGCTCCCCAGTGCATCCCAGTATGTCCCAGTGCATCCCAATATCCCCAGTTCCTTCCCCAGTATTTCCCAGTATCCCCAGTTCCCTCCCCAGTGCATCCCAGGATCCCCCAGTCACCCCAGTTCCTTCCCCAGTGCTCCCAGTATCTCCCAGTTCACTCCCCAGTATCTCCCCCAGTATCTCCCAGTATCCCCACCAGTGTTCCCAGTATCCCCCAGTCACCCCAGTTCCCTCCCCAGTATCTCCAGTATCCCCCCAGTGCATCCCAGTATCTCCCAGTATCCCCAGTTCCCTCCCCAGTGCTCCCAGTATCCCCAGTGCTCCCAGTACGGCCCAGAGCCGCCACCTCCAGTGCCCTCCAGTCCCTCCCAGTTCCCCCGGTAACCCCGAGTCCTTCCCAGTATAACCCAGTTCCTCCCAGTATCCCCAATGCCGTTAGTCCCAGTGCCCCCCAGTCCTTCCCAGTTCCTCCCAGTTCCTTCCAGTGTCTCCCAGTAACTCCCAGTTCCTCCCAGTATCCCCCAATGCCATTACTTCCAGTAACCCCCAGACCTCCCAGTCCTTCCCAGTTTCCCCCCAGTTCGTCCCAGTCCCTCCCAGTATAGCCCAGTCCCTCCCAGTATCCCCCAATGCCGTTACTTCCAGTGCTCCCAGTCCCTCCCAGTGCCACCCAGCCCTTCCCAGTATCCCCCAGTGCCCCCCAGTATAACCCAGTCCCTCCCAGTATCCCCAATGCTGTTACTTCCAGTGCCCCCAGTCCCTCCCAGTGCCCCCCAGTCTCTCCCAGTGTCCCCCACTTCCTCCCAGTTCCCTCCCAGTATCCCCATTGCTGTTATTTCCAGTTGCCTTCAGTCCCTCCCAGTCCATCCCAGTATCCCCCAGTCACCCCAGTTTCCCCAGTGCACTCCCAGTACAGCCCAGTGCCACCACCTCTGCTATCCCCCAGTCCCTCCCAGTGCTCCCAGTCCCTCCCAGTGCCCCCCAGTATAAACCAGTGCTTCCCAGTGTACCCCAATGCCGTTACTTCCAGTGTCCCCCAGTATAACCCAGTCCTTCCCAGTATCCCCAATGCCATTACTTCCAGTGTCCCCAGTCCCTCCCAGTCCATCCCAGTTCCCCCTGGTAACACCCAGTCCTTCCCAGTATAACCCAGTTCCTCCCAGTATCCCCAATGCTGTTACTTCCAGCATCCTCCAGTGCTCCCCAGTCCCTCCCAGTTCCTCCCAGTATCCCCACTGCCGTTATTTCCAGTGTCCTCCAGTCACTCCCAGTCCCTCCAGTATCCCCCAGTCACCCCAGTTTCCCCCAGTGTACTCCCAGTACAGCCCAGTGCCGCCACCTCCGCTATCCCCCAGTCCCTCCCAGTGCCTCCCAGTATCCCCCAGTGCACCCAGTCGCCTCCAGTCACTCCCAGTGCCCTCCCAGTCCTTCCCAGTATCCCCCAATTCCCCCAGTATAACCCAGTGCTTCCCAGTATCCCCAATGCCGTTACTTCCAGTCCCTCCCAGTGCCCCCCAGTCCTCCAGTATCCCCAATTCCCCCCAGTATAACCCAGTCCCTCCAGTATCCCCAATGCCGTTACTTCCAGTGCCCCCAGTCCCTCCTAGTGCTCCCAGTCCCTCCTCCCGTTGCTCACAGTCTCTCCCAGTGTCTCCCAGTAACTCCAGTTCCTCCCAGTATCCCCATTGCCGTTATTTCCAGTGTCCCCCAGTCCCTCCCAGTGTCCCCCAGTGCCTCCCAGTGTCCCCCAGTTCTCCAGTCCCTCCCAATGTCTTCCAGTGCCTCCCAGTGTCCCCCAGTCCCCCCAATACCGTTACTTCCAGTGCTCCCCAGACCCCCCCAGTGCCCCCCAGTATAAACCAGTGCCTCCCAGTATCCCTCAATGCCGTTACTTCCAGTACTCCCCAGTCCCTCCCAGTGCCCCCAGTGCTCCCCAGTCCCTCCCAGCCCCCCCAGTGCCCCCCAGTGCCCCCAGTCCCTCCCAGTTCTCCCCCTCACCTCCCTCCCGCCGCCTTCACTTCCGCCCGACCTGACTCCTTCTGTGACGTCACTTCCGCTTTCCGCCCAAATCCAACATGACGGCGCCCTCAATTCCCTGTCCGGGGGCGTGGCCAGGGCGGAGTGGGCGTGACCACACCATATATGAGCATGTCCTTATAAGGAGTAGTTTGGGGGCGTGGCTGGGTTGTGATTGACAGCTCGGGCCGGGGGCGGGGCCCAGCTCCGCTTTGGGGCCATTTGGGACAATTTTGAGACATTTTGGGGCAATTTTGGGGCAATTTAGGGCAATTTTGGGGCATTTTGGGGCATTTTGGGGCAATTCTGGGCCATTTTAGGGCAATTTGGGGCAGTTTTGGGGCATTTTGGGGCAATTCTGGGCCTTTTTAGGGCAATTTGGGGCAATTTTGGGGCATTTTGGGGTAATTTTGGGCCATTTTTAGGGCAATTTTGGGGCATTTTGGGGCAATTCTGGGCCATTTTAGGGCAATTTGGGGCAATTCTGGGCCATTTTAGGGCAATTTGGGGCAATTTTGGGGCATTTTAGGGAAATTCTGGGGCATTTTGGGGCAATTTTGGGGCATTTTAGGGCAATTTCGGGCCATTTTAGGGCACCTTTGGGGCAATTCAGGGACATTTTGGGCAATTTGGGACATTTCGGGGCAATTTTGGGGTCCCGGGGACAGCTCGGAGCCCCCCAAGCCCCCCCGTGTTCTCCTGGGACCCCCCAGGCCCCTCCAGACCACGCCCACCCCCCAATTTCCGCCCCCCCACGAGTGCCACCGGTGTCCCCCCAATGTCCCCACGTGTCCCCCCCCAACATGGGACACCCCCAGAGCCCCCAGGACCCCCCCAGGAGTGTCCCCATGTCCCCCCCAGTGTCCCCCCTCCCATTTTTCCCACCCCCCCGAGCCCCCAAGGGAGTGTCCCCCCACCCCCAGACCCCCCCCGGAGTGTCCCCAAGTCCCCTCGGGTGTCCCCCCCCCCATTTTCCCACCCCCCCAGTGCCCCCCCAGGAGTGTCCCCATGTCCCCCCTGTGTCCCCCCCCATTTTCCCACCCCCCCAGGCCCCTCAGAGCTCCCCGAGTGTCCCCCCAATGTCCCCAGACCCCCCCAGGAGTGTCCCCAATGCCCCCCCCCATTTTCCCACCCCCCCCAGGATTGTCCCCGTGTCCCCCCCCAATGTCCCCCACCCCTCCAGAGCCCCCCCAAGTGTCACTCGTGTCCTCCCCCACCCCCAAAGACTCCCCCGGAGTGTCTCCAATGGGTCCCCCCCCCATTTTCCCACCCCCCCAGAGCCTCCCCCGAGTGTCCCCAATGTCCCCCCCACCCCCAGGAGTGTCCCCAAGTCCCCTCGTGTGTCCCCCCCCCCATTTTCCCACCCCCCCAGGAATGTCCCATGTCCCCTCAATGTCCCCCACCCCCCACAGACCCCCCCCGGAGTGTCCCCATGTCCCCCCAGCCCCATTTTCCCACCCCCCCAGTGCCCCCCCAATGTCTCCAGAGCCCCCAGGATTGTCCCCCCCGTGTCCCCCCCCATTTTTCCCACCCCCCCCGAGCCCCCCCGAGTCCCTCCCACCCCTCCCAAGACCCCCAGGGCCCCCCCGGAGTGTCCCCCCCAATGTCCCCAAGTCCCCCCCGTGCCCCCCCCCCCGATTTTTCCCACCCCCCCCGAGCCCCCCAGGAGTGTCCCCATGTCCCCCCTCAATGTCCCCTCATTTTCCCACCCCCCCGAGCCCCCCCAGTGCCCCCCAATGTCCCCAGAGCCCCCCCAGGAATGTCCCCATGTCACCCCCGTGTCCCCCCCCCAGACCCCCCCGAGTGTCCCCCCCGTGTCCCCCCCACCCTCCAGAGCCCCCCCAGATCCCCCTTGGGAGTGTCCCCATGTCCCCCCCGTGTCCCCCCCCATTTTCCCACCCCACCAATGTCCCCAAATCCCCCCCGGATTGTCCCCCCCACCCTCCCGAGCCCCCCCATGGCCCCCCCGTGTCCCCCCCCATTTCCCCACCCCCTCGAGCCCCCCCCAATGTCCCCAGACCCCCCCAGGATTGTCCCCCCCCGTGTCCCCCACCCCTCCCAAGACCCCCAGGGCCCCCCCGGAGTGTCCCCCCCAATGTCCCCAAGTCCCCCCCGTGCCCCCCCCATTTTCCCACCCCCCCGAGCCCCCACCGAGTGCCCCCCCACCCCCCAGAGTCCCCCCCAGGTCCCCCCACGAGTGTCCCCATGTCCCCCCCAATGTCCCCCCCATTTTCCCCACCCCCCCAGCGCCCCTCAGAGCCCCCCCAGGAGTGTCCCCAAGTCCCCCCCGTGTCCCCCCCCATTTTCCCACCCCTCCCAATGTCCCCAGACCCCCCCAGGATTGTCCCCCCCGTGTCCCCCCCAGCACTCAGACCCCCCCAGGAGTGTCCCCATGTCCCCCCAATGTCCCCCCCCATTTTCCCACCCCCCCGAGCCCCCCAGGATTGCCCCCCCGTGTCCCCCCCCATTTTCCCACCCCCCCCAATGTCCCCAGACCCCCCCCAGGATTGTCCCCCCCACCCTCCCGAGCCCCCCCACGGCCCCCCCACCCCCCCGCGTGTCCCCGTGTCCCCCCCGTGCCCCCCCCCGCCCCTCCCCCCCCCAGGCTAAGCCGATTTCCACCCCCGGGGGGGGAGGGGCTGTGGGGGGGGGGATTAGGGCCCCCCCGCGCCCCCCCCCCGCTGCGGCCGCACACGAACGGCCACGGCCGCGGGGGCTCCCTGGGGGCAGCGCTGCGACCCCCCGGACCCCCCCGGGACCCCCCCGGGACCTGCGGACAGGTAAGAGACCCCAAAACCCCTCCCCCCCCACCCCTGACACCCCCCGGGACCCCCCCCGAACCCCCCAGGGACCCCCAAATCCCTCCCGGGACCCCCCCGGACCCCCCCGGGACCCCCAAATCCCCCCCGGGACCCCCCCCGGGACCTGCGGACAGGTAAGAGACCCCCAAAACCCCTCCCCCACCCACTCCCGACCCCCCCCCGGGACCCCCCCCAATTAAGGGACCCCCCCAATTAAGGAACCCCCCTCAATTAACGGACCTCCCCTAATTAGGGACCCCCCCCACGCCGGACCCACCCCCCCCCCAGGGGATAATTGAGGGAACCATCGCAATTAAGGCCCCCCCCCCAATTAAGGACCCCCCCCAATTAAGGACCCCCCCCAATTCCTGACTCCCCCCCCCCAGATGATAATTAATGAATCTCCCCAATTAAGGACACCCCCCCCCCCCCAATTAGAGGGGTCCATTTCAATTAACGGACCCCCACCAATTAATGGACCTCCCCAATTAAGGACCCCTCCCCCAATTAAGGACCGCCCCCCCCCCGGGGGATAATTGAGGGACCCCCCCCTCAATTAACGGACCTGCCCCAATTAAGAAACCCTCCCTAATTAGGGAGCCCCTCCCACTCCTGACCCCCTCCCCCCCCCGGGGATAATTGAGGGACCCCTCCCCAATTAAGGAACCCCTCCCAATTAAGGAACCCCTCCCAATTAAGGAACCCCTCCCAATTAAAGGACCCCCCCATTAAGAACCCCCCCCCCCAATTAATGGAACCCCACCCATTAAGAAACCTCCCCAATTAAGGGACCCCCCCCCCCCTCAATTAATGCCCCCTCCCCCACACACGAGGGATAATTGAGGGACCCCCTCTTAATTAAGAGACCTCCCCAATTAATGGACCCCCCCCAATTAAGGAACCCCTCCCCAATTAAGAGACCCCCCCAACTGCCGAGCCCCCCCCGGGGTAATTAATGGACCCCCCAATTAAAGGACCCCCACCAATTAAGGCACCCCCCCCAATTAAAGACAACTCCCCCCCCCCCAAATTAAGGAATCTGCCAATTAAAGACCCCCCGCCAATTAAAGAACCCATCCCAATTAAGGATCCCTCCCAATTAAGGAATTCCCCAATTAAAGACCCTCGCAATTAATGAAAGCCCCCAAATTAAAGACCCCCCAATTAAAGGACCTCCCCCCAATTAAGGGACACCCCCCGCGGGGATAATTAATGAACCCTCTCCCAATTAAGAGACCCCCCCCCAATTAAGGGACCCTCCCCCACTCCTGACCCCCCCGGGGATAATTGAGGGACTCCCCCCCCAATTAAGGACCCCCCCCAATTAAGGAACCTCCCCCAATTAAAGGACACCCCCCCCATTCCCGAGCCCCCCCAGGGCAATTAATGGACCCCCTAATTAAAGGACCCCCCCACTCCCGAGCCCCCCCCTCAATTAAGGGACCGCCCCCCCAATTAAGGACCCCCCCTAATTAAGGAACCCATCCCAATTAAGGAATTGCCCCCCCCCCCAGTTAAGGACTCTTCCCAATTAAGGAATCCCCCAATTAAGGAACCGTCCCAATTAATGGAAGCCCCCAAATTAAGGCTGCCCCTAATTAAAGGACCCCCCCCCCTCAATTAAGGAACTCTTCCCAATTAAAGGACCCCCCCCTCAATTAAGGAACTCTTCCTAATTAAAGGACCCCCCCTCAATTAAGGAACTCTTCCTAATTAAAGGACCCCCCCCTCAATTAAGGCACCTCCGCCAATTAAGGACCCCCACCAATTAAGGATCCTCCCCCAATTAAGGATCCTCCCCTAATTAATGGAAGCCCCCCCCTTAAGGACCCCCTCCCAATTAAGGGACCCCTCCCAATTAAGGGACCCCCCCCCCAATCAAGAACTCCCCCAATTATTAACCCCCCCCAATTAACAGACTCCTACCAATTAAGGCTGCCCCCAATTAAGTCCCCCCCGGAGCCCCCCCAGGTACCTGAGGGCAATGGAGGGACCCCTCCCCCATCGCTGGGACCCCCGGGGGTCTGGGGTCACACCTGAGTCACCTGGGAGGGTCTGGGGTCACACCTGAGTCACCTGGGAGGGTTTGGGGTCACACCTGAGTCACCTGGGAGGGTTTGGGGTCACACCTGAGTCACCTGGGAGGGTTTGGGGTCACACCTGAGACTTTGGGGTCACACCTGAGTCACCTGGGAGGGTCTGGGGTCACACCTGACTCACCTGGGAGGGTTTGGGGTCACACCTGAGTCACCTGGGAGGGTTTGGGGTCACACCTGAGTCACCTGGGAGGGTCTGGGGTCACACCTGAGTCACCTGGGAGGGTTTGGGGTCACACCTGAGTCACCTGGGAGGGTTTGGGGTCACACCTGAGTCACCTGGGGGCCTTTGGGGTCACACCTGAGACTTTGGGGTCACACCTGAGTCACCTGGGAGGGTTTGGGGTCACACCTGAGACTTTGGGGTCACACCTGAGTTACCTGGGGGGGTTTGGGTCACACCTGAGTTACCTGGGGGCTTTTGGGGACCCCCCCTGGGACTTTGGGGTCACACCTGACTCACCTGTGAGGAGTTTGGCGTCCCTTTGGGGTGAGACCTGAGTTACCTGGGGGAGTTTGGGGTCACACCTGAGACTTTGGGGTCACACCTGAGTCACCTGGGAGGGTTTGGGGTCACACCTGAGACTTTGGGGTGACACCTGAGTCACCTGGGGGGCTTTGGGGTCCCCCCCGCACACCTGGGCCTACCCCAGGGTGTTGGAGTTTCCCATGGGGGACGTGGGGGCTCAGGTGTGACATGTGACAGATGTGACACAGCAGGGGTGACAGGGACAGGTGTGACAGGTACAGGTGTGTCACAGCAGATGTGACAGGTGCAGGTGTGACACAGCAGGTGTGACAGGGAGAGGTGTGACAGGTGCAGGTGTGACATGTGACAGGTGTGACAGGTACAGGTGTGACACAGCAGGTGTGACAGGGACAGGTGTGACAGGTACAGGTGTGACACAGCAGGTGTGACAGGGACAGGTGTGGCACAGCAGGAGTGACAGGTACAGGTGTGACACAGCAGGTGTGACACAGCAGGTGTGACGGGTACAGGTGTGACATGTGACAGGTGTGACAGGTACAGGTGTGACACAGCAGGAGTGACAGGGACAGGTGTGACATGTGACAGGTGTGACACAGCAGGTGTGACAGGGACAGGTGTGACACAGCAGGTGTGACACAGCAGGTGTGACAGGGACAGGTGTGACAGGGACAGGTGTGACAGGGACAGGTGTGACACAGCAGGTGTGACAGGGACAGGTGTGACAGGGACAGGTGTGACACAGCAGGTGTGACAGGTACAGGTGTGACACAGCAGGTGTGACACAGCAGGTGTGACAGGGACAGGTGTGACAGGGACAGGTGTGACAGGTACAGGTGTGACACAGCAGGTGTGACAGGTACAGGTGTGACAGATACAGGTGATGTGTGACAGGTGATGTGTGACAGGTGACATTGGATGTGTGATGTGTGACAGGCACAGGTGTGGCATGGGCAGGTGTGATGGTACAGGTGTGATGTGTGCAGGTGATGTGTGACAGGTGTGATGTGTGACAGGTGATGTGTGACAGGTGTGACGTGGGCAGGTGACATTTGATGTGTGATGTGTGACAGGCACAGGTGTGACGTGTGCAGGTGATGTGTGCAAGTGATGTGTGACAGGTGATGTGTGACAGGTGATGTGTGACAGGTGATGTGTGGTAGGTGACATGTGACAGGTACAGGTGTGACAGGTGACGTGTGACAGGTGTGATGTGTGACAGGTGACATGTGATGTGTGACAGGCACAGGTGTGGCATGGACAGGGGTGACAGGTACAGGTGTGACGTGTGACAGGTAATGTGTGACAGGTGTGATGTGTGACAGGCACAGGTGTGACATGGACAGGGGTGACACGTCCCTGACCAGGGGTGACACGGGCAGGTGAGAGGTGACAGGTGACATTTGATGTGTGATGTGTGACATGTGACATGGGCAGGTGACAGGTGACATGGGACGTGGGCAGGTGATGCATCCCTGACCAGGTGTGGCAGGGGCAGGTGACAGTTGACAGGTGATGTGACAGGCACAGGTGTGACAGACCCAGGTGACATGGGCAGGCGACACGGCAGGTAACGGTGACAGGTGATGTGACAGGCACAGGTGTGACAGACCCAGGTGACATGGGCAGGTGACACAGCAGGTAACGGTGACAGGTGAGGTGACAGGCACAGGTGTGACAAGGGTGGGTGACATCTGATGTGTGATGTGTGACACGGGCAGGTGACACAGGTGTGACACAGGCAGGTGACTGGGCTGTGACAGGGCGGGTGACAGAGGTGTGACAGGGACAGGTGACACAGGTGTGACAGGGCAGGTGACAGGTGACATGGACAGGTGACACAGGTGTGACACAGGCAGGTGACACGGCTGTGACAGTGACAGGTGACAGTGACAGGTGACAGGGCTGTGACAGGACAGGTGACACGGCTGTGACAGTGACAGGTGACAGGGCTGTGACAGTGACAGGTGCCAGGGCGGGTGACAGGGCTGTGACAGGACAGGTGACACAGGTGTGTCAGGGCGGGTGACAGTGACAGGTGACATGGCTGTGACAGTGACAGGTGACACAGGTGTGTCAGGGCGGGTGACAGTGACAGGTGACATGGCTGTGACAGGACAGGTGACACGGCTGTGACAGTGACAGGTGCCAGGGCGGGTGACACAGGTGTGACAGTGACAGTGACACGGCTGTGACAGGACAGGTGACACGGCTCTGACAGGGTGGGTGACAGGGCTGTGACAGGACAGGTGACACGGCTGTGACAGGACAGGTGACACGGCTGTGACAGTGACAGGTGACAGGGCTGTGACAGTGACAGGTGCCAGGGCGGGTGACACAGGTGTGGCAGTGACAGGTGACACGGCTCTGACAGGGTGGGTGACAGGGCTGTGACAGGACAGGTGACAGGGCTGTGACAGGACAGGTGACAGGGCTGTGACAGTGGCAGGTGCCAGGGCGGGTGACACAGGTGTGACAGTGACAGGTGACATGGCTGTGACAGGGCTGTGACAGGACAGGTGACAGGGCTGTGACAGGACAGGTGACAGGGCTGTGACAGTGACAGGTGCCAGGGCGGGTGACACGCGCCGCTGGCCGCGGTGCCACGTGCGGTGACGCGCAGGTGGCGCGTGCGGCGCGCGGTGACGCGGCGGTGACGCACAGGTGACGTGTCCTGCTGTCCCCGCGCTGTCCCCGCGCTGTCCCCAGGGATGAGCAGTCCCGGAATAGCCCCGGGATTAGGGCGGGGCTGACCTGGGACAGGGTGACACCGGGGGGGACAGGGTGACATCAGGGGGGACAGCAGGGTGACACCGGGGGGGACAGGGTGACACCGGGGGGGACAGCAGGGTGACACCGGGGGGGACAGCAGGGTGACACCGGGGGGGACAGGGTGACACGGGGGGGACAGCAGGGTGACATCAGGGGGGACAGGGGATGAGTGACACACGACACAGGTGACACCCAGGGCAGGTGACACAAGGGGGGCGCAGGGGACAAGTGACACCTGACACAGGTGACACCTGACACAGGTGACACCCAGCACAGGTGACACCAAGGGGTGCCACAGGGTGGGAGTGACACCCGACACAGGTGACACCTGACACAGGTGACACCAAGGGGTGACACAGGGGACAAGTGGCACCCGACACAGGTGACACAGGGCAGGAGTGACACCTGACACAGGTGACACCTGGGGCAGGTGACACCGGGGATAGGTGACACCCAACACAGGGGACAAGTGACACACGGGGAGGGGGACAGGGGACAAGTGACACCTGACACAGGTGACACCCAGGGCAGGCGACACCAAGGACAAGTGACACCCGACACAGGTGACACAGGGTGGGAGTTACACCTGACACAGGTGACACCAAGGGGTGACACAGGGGACAAGTGACACCCAACACAGGTGACACCTGGGGCATGAGTGACACTCAGCACAAATGAGACCCAGCACAGGTGGCACCAGGTGTGGGTGACACTCAGAGCAGGTGACACCTGGCACAGGTGACACTGACTGGTGGTGACATCAGGGATCGGTGACGTGGGGCACAGGTGATGTGGGGCAGAGGTGACACAGCACAGACAGGTGACACAGGGTGTGTCCCACAGGTGACACAGCACAGACAGGTGACCCCAGGTGTGTCCCACGGGTGACACAGCACAGACAGGTGACCCCAGGTGTGTCCCACAGGTGACACAGGACAGACAGGTGACCCTGGGTGTGTCACACAGGTGACCCTGGGTGTGTCACACAGGTGACCCCGAGTGTGTCACACAGGTGACACAGGGCACAGGTGACCCCGGTTGTGTCCCACAGGTGACACAGGACAGACAGGTGACACGGGGTGTGTCCCACAGGTGACCCCGAGTGTGTTACACAGGTGACACAGGGCACAGGTGACCCCGGGTGTGTCCCACAGGTGACACAGGACAGACAGGTGACACGGGGTGTGTCCCACAGGTGACCCCGAGTGTGTCACACAGGTGATACAGGGCACAGGTGACCCCGGGTGTGTCCCACAGGTGACACAGGACAGACAGGTGACACGGGGTGTGTCCCACAGGTGACCCCGAGTGTGTCACACAGGTGACACAGGGTACAGGTGACACCCAGGGCAGGTGACACCAGGGAGGGGCAGGGATGTGACACTGGGGGGGGGATGTGACCCCGGGGGGGTCCCAGGTGGGGCTGTCCCCCCAGGTGTGTCCCTTTGTCCCCCCCAGGTGTGTCCCTTTGTCCCCCCAGGTGTGTCCCTTCCTAGGTGTGTCCTTTCCCAGCTGTGTCCCTTCCCAGGTGTGTCCCTTCCCAGGTGTGTCCCTTTGTCCCCCCCAGGTGTGTCCCCTCCCCTGTCCCCCCCAGGTGTGTCCCCAGGTGTGTCCCTGTCCCCCCCGTGGTCACGTGGCCCCGCGGGGGGAGGGGCGGGGATTATCGCGGTTTAACCCTTCCCCTCCCCCCCCGGATTAGCGCTGCCGCGGGGCATGATGGGAGCGGGGGAGGGGCTCACCCATCCCCCACCGCCCCTCCCCCACTTCCGGGAACCGCCGATGTGGCCGGAGCCGCTGACCAGTGACCCCCAGGGACCAGTGACCCCCAGGGACCACTGACCACTGACCCCTGACCACTGACCACTGACCCCCAGGGACCACTGACCACTGACCCCCACTGACCACTGACCACTGACCCCCAGGGACCAGTGACCAATGACCACTGACCCCCACTGACCACTGACCCCCACTGACCAGTGACCCCCAGTGACCCCTGACCAATGACCACTGACCACTGAGCAGTGACCACCCAGTGACCACTGACCCCCACTGACCAGTGACCCCCAGGGACCAGTGACCCCTGACCCCCACTGACCAGTGACCCCCAGGGACCACTGACCCCCACTGACCAGTGACCCCCAGGGACCAGTGACCCCTGACCCCCACTGACCAGTGACCCCCAGGGACCACTGACCCCCACTGACCAGTGACCCCCAGGGACCACTGACCCCCACTGACCAGTGACCCCCAGGGACCAGTGACCCCTGACCCCCACTGACCAGTGACCCCCAGGGACCACTGACCCCCACTGACCAGTGACCCCCACTGACCAATGACTACTGACCACTGAGCAGTGACCCCCCCAGTAATCAATGACCAGTGACCCCCAGGGACCACTGACCCCCCAGTGACCAATGACCACTGACCCCTGACCAATGACCACTGACCCCCACCGACCAGTGACCCCCCAGTGACCACTGACCAGTGACCCCCACTGAGCAGTGACCACCCAGTGACCACTGACCCCCCAGTGACCACTGCCCCCCCCGGGACCCCCAGGGACCACTGACCAATGACCACTGACCCCCACTGACCAGTGACCACCCAGTGACCACTGATCCCCCCGGGACCCCCAGTGACCACTGACCAATGACAGCTGACCACTGACCCCCAGTGACCACCCCACTGACCATTAACCACTGACCAGTGACCACTGACCCCCACTGACCAGTGACCACCCAGTGACCACTGACCCCCCAGGGACCACTGACCACTGGCCATTGATGCCCCAGTGACCACTGACCACTGACCATTGACCCCCCTGGGACCCCCCCACTGACAACTGACCATTGACCACTGACTCCCACTGACCACTAACCACTGACCCTCCCGTGACCACTGACCCCCACTGACCACTGACCATTGACCTCCCACTGACCACTGACCCCCCGCGGCACCCCCCACTGACCACTGACCATTGACCACTGACCACTGGCCATTGACCACTGACCCCCCCGGGACCCCCCAGTGACTACTGACCATTGACCACTGACCACTGGCCATTGACCACTGACCCCCCCGGGACCCCCCACTGACCACTGGCCATTGACCACTGACCCCCCCGGGACCCCCCAGTGACTACTGACCATTGACCACTGACCCCCCCTGGGACCCCCCACTGACCACTGATCATTGACCACTGACCACTGACCATTGACCACTGACCCCCCCCGGCACCCCCCAGTGACTACTGACCCCCCACGCCAGGCCCCTCCCACTGACCACTGCCCCCCCACTGACCACTGACCGCTGACCCCCCACTGACCGCTGACCCCCCACTGACCACTGCCCCCCCACTGACCACTGACCGCTGACCCCCCACTGACCACCCCTGGGACCCCCTAGTGACTGCTGCCCCCCACTGACCATTGACCGCTGACCGCTGCCCCCCACTGACCGCAGTGTCCCCCCAGGTGACCCTCCCGTGGTGGCCATGGTGACATCGCTGGACACGGCCGGGCCTGAGTGACCTCCCCGGCACCGCCCGGCCATGCGGCCCCGAGGGGACAGCGCCGGACACGGCGGGGACAGCCACAGCGGTGGCACTGGGGACAGCAGGGACAGCGCTGGATGTGGCACCGGTGGCACCGGGACATCTCACGGTGACAATGACACCACCCACGGTGGCACTGGGACAGCTTACGGTGACAGTGACACTGCCCATGGTGGCACTGGGACATCTCACGGTGACAGCGACACTTCCTGCGGTGGCACCTGGATGTCCCATGGTGGGACCAGCCACGGTGACAGTGACATTTCCCACGGTGGCATTTTGCACAGTGGTGGCAGTGGTGGCACTTCCTATGGCATCGTCTCCCACGGTGACATCTCCAGCAGTGGTGGCATCTCCCACGGTGGCACCTCCTGCAGTGACATTTCCCACGGTGGTGGCACCTCCCATGGCATCGTCTCCCACGGTGACAACTCCTTCCATGGTGGCTTTTGTCGTGGTGGCATTGCCCAAAAAAGTGACAACTCCCACGGTGACCTCTCCAGCAGTGGTGGCATCTCCCACGGTGACATCTCCTCTCATGGTGACTTTTTCTCTGGTGGCTTCTGCCACAGTGGCATCTCCCAGAAATGTGACATTTCCCACGGTGACATTTCCCACGGTGGTGGCACCTCCCATGGCATCGTCTCCCAAGGTGACAACTCCCACAGTGACATCTCCAGCAGTGGTGGCACCTCCCATGGTGACATCTCCTCTCATGGTGACTTTTTCTCTGGTGGCTTCTGCCACAGTAACATCTCCAATGGTGGTGACATCTCCCACGGTGACATCTCCCACGGTGACATTTCCCACGGTGACATCTCCAGCAGTGGTGGCATTTCCAACGGTGACATCTCCTCTCATGGTGACTTTTTCTCTGGTGGCTTCTGCCACGGTGGCATCTCCAACGGTGGTGGTGTCTCCAGCAGTGGTGGCACCTCCCACGGTGACATTTCCCACGGTGGTGGCACTTTCCATGGAGGTGGCTCTGCTCATGGCGTCATCTCCCACGGTGACATCTCCAGCAGTGACATCTCCAGCAATGGTGGCACCTCTCACAGTGACATTTCCCATGGTGACATCTCCAGCAATGGTGGCTCCTCTCAATGTGACATCTCCCACGGTGACATTTCCCACGGTGGTGGCACCTCCTGCAGTTCTGGTGTCACCCAACCCAGCGGTGGCATCTTCTTCCATGGCGACTTTTTCTCTGGTGGCTTTTGCCGTGGTGGCATCTCCAATGGGTGTGACAACTCCCACGGTGACATTTCCCATGGTGACATTTCCCACGGTGGTGGCACTTTCCATGGTGGTGGCTCTGCTCATGGCATCGTCTCCCATAGTGACATCTCCAACGGTGACATCTCTAGTGGTGACATCTCCTCTCATGGTGGCTTTTTCCCTGGTGGCTTCTGCCACAGTGGCATCTTCCAGAAATGTGACATTTCCCACGGTGACCTCTCCAGCAGTGGTGGCATCTCCCACAGTGACATTTCCCATGGTGGTGGCACTTTCCGTGGAGGTGGCTCTGCTCATGGCATTGTATCCCACGGTGACATCTCCCACAGTGGTGGCATCTCCTCTCATGGTGGCTTTTTCCCTGGTGGCTTCTGCCACAGTGGCATCTCCCAGAAATGTGACATTTCCCACGGTGACATCTCCCAAGGTGACATCTCCCATGGAGACATCTCCAGCAGTGGTGGCATCTCCCACAGTGACATTTCCCATGGTGGTGGCACTTTCCGTGGAGGTGGCTCTGCTCATGGCATTGTATCCCACGGTGACATCTCCCACGGTGACATCTCCCACAGTGGTGGCATCTCCTCTCATGGTGGCTTTTTCTCTGGTGGCTTCTGCCACAGCGGCATCTCCCAGAAATGTGACATTTCCCACGGTGGTGGCACCTCCCATGGCATCACATCCCATGGTGACATCTCCAACAGTGGTGGCATCTCCAATGGGGATGTCACCAATGGCGGTGGCACCTCTTGTGACACCACCTCCCATGGTGGCATCTCCAGCAGTGACACCTCCCATGGTGGCATCTCCAGCGGTGACACCTCCCACAGTGACATCAGCCACAATGACATTTTCCACGGTGGTGGCACCTCTCGTGTCACGACCCCCCATGGTGGCACCTCCCGTGGTGGTGGCACCTCCCAAAGTGACATCATTCACGGTGGCGTCACCTCCCACGGTGGCATCTCCCACAGTGACATTTCTCGTGGTGGTGGCACCTCTCATGTCATGACCTCCCATGGTGGTGACATCTCCAACAGTGACATCTTCGGCAGTGACATCTCCCACGGTGGTGGCACCTCCCAAAGTGACATCTCCCACAGTGACACCATCTCCCAAAGTGACATCTCCCCCGGTGGCATCTCCCACAGTGACATTTCTCGTGGTGGTGGCAGCTCTCGTGTCATGACCTCCCATAATGACACCTCCTGTGGTGGTGACATCTCCAATAGTGACATCTTCAGCAGTGACATCTCCCACCGTGGTGACATCTCCAATAGTGACATCTCCTACGGTGGTGACATCTCCAATAGTGACATCTCCCACGGTGGCATCTCTGGTGTTGACATCTCCCATGGTGACACATCCCACGGTGGTGGCATCTCCAATAGTGACATCTCCCACAGTGACACCATCTCCCATGGTGACATCTCCAATAGTGACATCTCCCACAGTGACACCATCTCCCATGGTGACATCTCCAATAGTGACATCTCCCACAGTGACACCATCTCCCATGGTGACATCTCCAATAGTGACATCTTCCACGGTGACATCTCCCATGGTGGTGGCACCTCCAATAGTGACACCTCCCACAGTGGTGGCATCTCCAACAAGGACACCTCCCACAGCGGTGACACCTCCCACAATGGTGACATCTCCCATGGTGGCACCTCCCACAGGGACATCTTCCATGATGGTGACACCTCCCATGGGTTTGGCACCTCCAACAGGGACCTCTCCCATGGTGACATCTCCTATGGTGACACCTCCCCCAATGGTGACATCTCCCATGGCTTTGCCACCTCCCCCAGTGGTGCCACCTCCCACGATGGTGACATCTCCCATGGCTTTGCCACCTCCCATGATGGTGACCCCTCCCACAATTGTGACCTCTCCCACAATGGTGACATCTCCCACGATGGTGCCACCTCCCACAATGGTGGCATCTCCCATGGGTTTGGTACCTCCCACAATGGTGACCTCTCCCACGATGGTGACCTCTCCCACGATGGTGGCATCTCCCCCGGCTTTGTCCCCTCCCCCAGCGGTGCCACCTCCCACGATGGTGACATCTCCCGTGGTGGTGACCCATCCCACAATGGTGGCATCTCCCATGGCTTTGTCCCCTGCCCCAGCGGTGCCACCTCCCTCAATGGTGACACCTCCCACAATGGTGACACCTCCCATGGTGGTGGCATCTCCCCCGGCTTTGCCCCCTCCCCCAGCGGTGCCACCCCCCGCCGCAGTGCCACCCCCCGCGTCACCGCGTCCCCCCTGCTCCTCCTGCAGCTGTCCCACCACCCGCGGTGGCCTCGCGCGCTGTCCCCCCTGCTCCTCGTGCTGCTCCTCCTTGTCCCCTGTCCCCAACCCTCGCTGGCCGCCACCTTCAAGGTGGCCGTCCTGGGCCCCTGGGGCTGCGACCCCGTGCTGGCGCGGGCGCTGCCGGACGTGGCCTCGCGCCTGGCCGTGGCGCGGCTCAACCGCGACCCCGCGCTGACCGCCGGCTACTGGTGGGACGCGGTGGTGCTGCCCGAGGCCTGCGCCACGCCGCAGGCCGTGGCCGGACTGGTCAGCGCCGAGCGCTACGCCAGCGCCATCGTGGGCCCGCTCAACCCCGCGGCCTGCGGCGCGGCCGGACTGCTGGCCGCGGCCTGGAACAAACCGCTGGTGTCCTGGGCCTGCGCCGGCGCCGGGGCGGTCACTCTGGTCAACCCTCTGCCCGCTCCGGCCGCCGTCCTGCACGCCGTGCTCAAGTTCTTCCGCTGGGCGCACGTGGCCGTGGTGGCCGCGCCGCAGGACCTGTGGGTGGAGGCCGGGGCGGAGCTGGCCAAGGAGCTCCGGGCCAGGGGGCTGCCGGTCACCGTGGTCACCGCGGCCGGAGAGGACGAGGACGAGGCCGAGGAGGCGCTGAGGAGGGTGCAGAGGGCGGACGGCGTCAGAGGTGAGCGGGGACGGAGGGACGGAGGAGGGAGATGGACATGGAGGTGGAGGTGGAGAAGATGGAGGCGGAAGGGATGAGGATGGAGATGGAGGTGGAGATGGAGGTGGAGGTGGAGATGGAGGTGGAGATAGAGGTGGAGATGGAGATGGAGATGCAGATGGAGGTGGAGGTGGAGAAGGAAGAGGAGATGGAGATAGGGATGGAGGTGGAGGTGGACATGGAGATGGAGGTGGAGGTGGAGATGGAGATTGGGATGGAGGTGGAGATGGAAGTGGAGATGGAGATGGACATGGGGATGGGGATGGAGATGGAGATGGAGATGGAGGAGGAGGAGGAGGGGATGAGGATGGAGATGGAGATGGAGATGGAGATGGAGATGGAGATGGAGATGGAGATGGAGATGGAGATGGAGATGGAGATGAGATGGAAGTGACGGTGGAGATGGAGATTGGGATAGAGGTAGAGGTGGAGAAGAAGATGGAGGTGGAGGTGGAGGAGATGGAGGTGAAGGTGGAGATGGAGAAGATGGAGATGGAGATGGAGATGGAGATTGGGATGGAGGTGGAGGTGGAGATGGAGGTGGAGATGGAAATGGAGATGGAGGTGGAGATGGAGACGGAGATGGAGGTGGAGGTGGAGGTGGAGGTGGAGATGGGGATGGAGGTGGACATGGAGATGGAGAAGGATAGATGGAGGTGGAGGTGGAGAAGGAGATTGGGATGGAGATGGAGATGGAGATGGAGATGGAGATGGAGATGGAGATGGAGGTGGAGGTGGAGGAGGATAGATGGAGATGGAGGTAGAGATGGAGATGGAGGAGGAAGGGATGGATGGACAGATGAAGGATGGGCAGAGATGGAAGGGGAAGGATGGATGATGATGGTGGACATGGATGGATGGATGGATGGATGGACGTGGTGGACATGGACAGCTGGATGGACATGGGCAGATGGACAGAGGACCAAAGGAATGGATGGGCATGGATGGATGGATGGACAGATGAAGATGGTGGACATGGATGGATGAACAGATGGACAGATGAAGGGTGGATGAAGATGGGAGGGGAGGGATGGATGAAGGTGGTGGACATGGATGGATGGATGGATGGATGGATGGATGGACAGATGGATGGACAGATGGATGGATGAAGATGGTGGACATGGATGGACGGATGGATGGATGAAAGATGGACGGAGATGGAAGGGGAAGGCTGGATGAAGATGGTGGACACCCACGGACAGATGGATGGATGGATGGTTGGACGGACGGACGGTTGAAGATGGTGGACATGGATGGATGGACAGACGGGCAGTCGGATGAACAGATGGATGAAGACGGACATGGATGGATGGACGAATGGTTGGATGGACAGTTGGATGGACAGATGGATGAAGATGGTGGACATAGATGGATGGGTGGATGGACAGATGGATGGATGGACAGATGGATGAAGATGGTGGACATGGATAGATGGATGGATGGACAGATGGATGGACAGATGACGATGGTGGTCATGGATGGACAGATAGATGGACGGATGGATGGACAGACGGACAGACGGATGCAGATGGTGGACACAGATGGATGGATGGATGGATGGTCGGATGGACAGATGGATGAAGGTGGTGGACATGGATGGATGGATGGATGGATGGACAGATAGATGGACAGATGGATGGATGGACAGATGGATGGACAGATGGCAATGGTGGACATGGATGGACAGATGGATGGCAGAAGGATGGATGGTTGGACGGATGGATGAAGATGGTGGACACGGATGGATGCATGGACAGATGGGTGGATGGATGGACAGATGGACAGCCGGACGGACACCACCGCCCAGCCCCACCCCCACCTGCCCGCGTCCCCTCCCGCAGTGGTGGTGATGTGCATGCACTCGGTGCTGCTGGGCGGCCGCGAGCAGAAGGTCCTCCTGGAGAAGGCCGAGGACCTGGGCATGACGGACGGCACCTTCGTGTTCATCCCGTACGACGCGCTGAGCTTCGCGCTGCCCTACCGCCGCGTGCCCTACCCCGTGCTGGCCAACAACACCAAGCTGCGCCTGGCCTACGACGCCGTGCTCACCGTCACCATCGACTCGCCCGACGCCTCCTTCCACGACGCCCTCGAGGAGGCCAAGAAGGCCTACGAGGTCCCCGCGCACGTGGACCCCGCCCAGGTGGGGCTGGGGGTGTGGGGATGGGGGTTTTGGGGGGGCTGGGGGGCATGGGTGGAGGGGTCTTGAGGTGGTTTGAGGGTATCTCGAGGGGGTTTGGGGTATCTCTGGAAGGTTTGGGGTATCTTGAGGGGGTTTGGGGAGGGGTTGGGGTGGCTGGAGGGGTCTTGAGGGGGCTTGAGGGTATCTCGAGGGGCTTTGAGGTATCTCTGGGGGGTTTTTGGGCATCTCGAGGGGGTTTGAGGGTATCTTTGGGGGGTTTGAGGGTATCCTGAGGGGGTTTAGGGGTATCTCGAGGGGGTTTGAAGACATCTCTGGGGGGTTTGAGGCCATCTCAAAGAGGTTTTTGGGTATCTCTGGGGGGTTTGGAGGTGTCTCTTGGGGATTTGGGAGTATCTCGAGGGGGTTTGGGGGCTGTTTGGGATCTCTGGAGGTGTCTCAAGGGGGGGTTGAGGGCATCTCAAGGGGGTTTGGGGTATCTTGAGGGGGGTTTGAGGGCATCTCGAGGGGGTCTGGGGGTATCTCTGGGGGGTTTGAGAGTATCTCTGGGGGGTTTGAGGGCATCTCGAAGGGGTCTGGGGGTATCTCAAGGGGGTTTTTGGGTATCTCGAGGGGTTTGAGGGTATCTCTGGGGGGTTGGGGGTATCTCGAGGGGATTTGGGGGTATCTTGAGGGGTTTTGGGGGTGTCTCTGGGGTGTTTGAGGGCATCTCAAGGGGGTTTGAGGTATTTCTGGGGGGGTTTGGGGTATCTCGAGGGGGTTTGGGGAGGGGTTGGGGTGGCTGGAGGGATCTCTGGGGCATTTGGGGGCATCTCAAGGGAGTTTGGAGGTGTCTCTGGGGGGTTTGGGGGCATCTCTGGGGGGTTTGGGGTGTCTCAAGGAGGTTTTTGGGTATCTCTGGGGGCTTTGAGGGTATCTCGAGGGGGTTTGGGGAATGTTTGAGATGGCTAGAGGTGTCTGAAAGGAGGTTTGAGGGTATCTCAAGGGGGTTTTGGGTATCTCTGGGGGCTTTGAGGGTGTCTCGAGGGGGTTTGGGATGTCTGGAGGTGTCTCATGGTGGTTTGAGGGCATCTCGAGGAGGTTTTTTGGTATCTCTGGTGGTTTGAGGCATCTCAGGGGGTTTGGGGCATCTCCCGAGGGTTGGATAGAGACAGCTGTGGCCAATGGGACACAACTATGGCCATCTTGCCTTGACCATGACCATCTTTGTTGACCATGGCCAATGGGAGATGACCACACCCTCCTCACCTTGACCATGGCCAATGGGAGATGACCACACCCACCTCACCTTGACCATGGCCAATAGGAGATGACCACGGCCACCTCACCTTGACCATGGCCATCTTGTCTTGACCATGGCCAATGGGAAATGACCATGGCCAATGGGGGATGACCATGGTCATCTTGGTTGACCATGCCCAGTGGGAGATGACCACACCCACCTCACCTTGACCATGGCCAATGGGAGATGACCATGGACAATGGGGGATGACCACTGCTATCTCGGTTGACCATGGCCGAAGTGAGATGACCACACCCACCCCACCTTGACCATGGTCAATGGGAGATGACCACGACCATGGTCACCTCACCTTGACCATGACCATCTTTGTTGACCATGGCCAATGGGGGATGACCATGGCCAATTGGGGATGACCACGACCATGGCCACCTCATCTTGACCATGGCCAATGGGAGATGACCACAGCCATCTTTGTTGACCATGGCCAATGGGGGATGACCACAGCCATCTTTGTTGACCACGGCCAAACTGAGATGACCACACCCACCTCACCTCGACCACGGCCGCCGCCGTCCCCTGACCCCACCCCTCGTGTCCCCTCCAGGTCCACCCCCTCTTCTCCACCATCTACAACTCCATCTACTTCCTGGCCACGGTGGTGGAGGCCACGCGCCGCAGCGGCCGCTGGGTCATGGGCACCAGCGTGGCTGACCACGCCCGCGACTTCCGCCTCGAGGGCTTCTGCCAGACCTTCACGGTGGACGAGGACGGCGAGGTGTCCGTGCCCTACGTGGTGCTGGACACGGACGGCAAGGGTCACCACCTGTGGGCGGTCTACGGCCTGGAGCCGGGCACGCGCGGCCTGAGCTACCGCAGCCACAGCCCGCACTGGCCGCACAGCGCCAGCCCGGCCACCGACGCCGGCTGCTGGTTCGACTCGGGCGCCATCTGCAACGGCGGTGAGCGGCCGGAGGGGAGTGGGCAGTGCGGGGGAGTGGGCAGCGTGGGGGGGGAGTGACCACCATGGGGGTGGAGTGACTGCTGTGGGGCTGGGATGGTTATCTTGGGGCTGGAGTGACCACTGTGGGGATGGAGTGGTCATTGTGTGGCTGGAGTGACCACCATGGGTGCAGAGTGACCACTGTCAGGGATGGAGTGACTGCTGTGGGGGTGGAGTGGTCATTGCAGGAGTGGAGTGGTCAGTGCAGGGGAGTGGGCAGTGTGGGGAAGAGTGGTCAGCGCGGGGGTAGAGTGGTCATTGTGAGAGTGGAGTGGTCAGCACAGGGGGGAGTGGTCATTGTGGGAGTGGAGTGGTCATTGTGTGGCTGGAGTGACCACTGTGGGGGTGGAATGACCACTGTGGGGATGGAGTGGTCAGTGTGGGGATGGAGTGACCACCCTGGGGCTGGAGTGACCGCCCTGGGGGTGGAGTGGTCAGTGTGGAGCTGGAGTGACTGCTGTGGGGCTGGAGTGACTGCCATGGAGGTGGAGTGACCGCTGTGGGTCTGGGATGATCATCATGGGGGTGGAGTGGTCATTGTGGGGCTGGGATGGTCATTGTGGGGCTGGAGTGACCACCCTGGGGCTGGAGTGACCGCTGTGGGGCTGGGATGATCATCGCAGTGCTGGAGTGGTCATTGTGGGGTTGGGATGGTCATTGTGGGGCTGGAGTGACCACCATGGGGGTGGAGTGGTCAGCACGGGGAGAGTGGTCAGCGTGGGGGGGGAGTGGTCATTGCAGGAGCGGAGTGGTCATCGCAGGGGTAAAGTGGTCAGTGTGGGGGTGGAGTGACCACGGCAGGGTTGGAGTGGTCATTGCAGGAGTGGAGTGACCACTGTGGGGCTGGGATGGTCATCGTGGAGCTGGAGTGACCACCGTGGGGGTGGAGTGACCACTGTGGGGCTGGGATGATCATTGCAGGGCTGGAGTGACCACCGTGGGGATGGAGTGGTCATTGTGGGAGTCTAGTGGTCATTGCAGGGGTGGAGTGACCACTGTGGGAATGGGATGGTCATTGCAGGGCTGGAGTGACCACTGTGGGAGTGGAGTGACCACTGTGGGGCTAGAGTGACCACCATGGGGCTGGAGTGACTGCCCTGGGGGTGGAGTGGTCATCGCGGGGGTGGAGTGACCACCCTGGGGGTGGAGTGGTCAGTGCAGGGGTGGAGTGACTGCTGTGGGGATGCGATGGTCATTGTGGGGATGGAGTGACCACCACAGGGCTGGAATGACCACCATGGGGCTGGAATGACCACCATGGGGCTGGAGTGACCACTGTGGGAGTGGAGTGACTGCCATGGGGGTGGAGTGACCACTGTGGGTCTGGGATGGTCATCATGGGGCTTGTGTGACCATTGTGGGGCTGGAATGACCACCATGGGTCTGGAGTGACCACCATGGGGCTGGGATGGTCATCATGGGACTGGAATGACCATCACAGGGCTGGAGTGGCCACCATGGGGCTTGTGGTGTCCAGAGCCAGCCATGGTCCCACCACGGTCCTGGAATGGCCATGGTCATGGTGCCACCATGGTCCTGGGCCAGCCATGGTCACAGCGTCACCAGGGTCACGGTGTCACCATGATCCTGGACCAGTCATGGTCGTGGTGTCACCACAGTCCTGGACCAGCTGAGGTCACGGTGTCACCACGGTCCTGGAATGGCCATGGTCATGGTGTCACCATGGTCCTGGACTGGCCATGGTCATGGTGTCACCATGGTCCTGGAAAGTCCATGGTCACAGCGTCACCAGGGTCACGGTGTCACCATGGTCCTGGATCAGCTGTGGTCACGGTGTCACCATGGTCCTGGGCCGGCCATGGTCACGGTGTCACCATGGTCCTGGAATGGCCATGGTCATGGTGTCACCATGGTCCTGGAATGGCCATGGTCACGGTGTCACCATGGTCCTGGACTGGCCATGGTCATGGTGTCACCATGGTCCTGGGCCAGCCATGGTCGTGGTGTCACCACGGTCTTGGGCCAGCCATGGTCATGGTGTCACCATGGTCCTGGAATGGCCATGGTCACGGTGTCACCATGGTCCTGGACTGGCCATGGTCATGGTGTCACCATGGTCCTGGACTGGCCATGGTCATGGTGTCACCACGGTCCTGGGCCAGCCATGGTCATGGTGTCACCACGGTCCTGGACTGGCCATGGTCACAGTGTCACCAGGGTCACGGTGTCACCATGGTCTTGGACCAGCCATGGTCACAGTGCCACCATGGTTCTGGACCAGTCGTGGTCACGGTGTCACCATGGTCCTGGACTGGCCATGGTCACGGTGTCACCATGGTCCTGGACCAGCCATGGTCACGGTGTCACCATGGTCCTGGACCAGCCATGGTCACGGTGTCACCAGGCTCACAGTGTCACCATGGTCCTGGACCAGCCATGGTCATGGTGTCACCATGGTCCTGGAAAGTCCATGGTCACGGTGTCACCAGGGTCACGGTGTCACCATGGTCCTGGATCAGCTGTGGTCACGGTGTCACCACAGTCCTGGAATGGCCATGGTCATGGTCCCCACATGGTCCTGGGCCAGTCATGGTCACGGTGTCACCCCCGTTCTGGACCAGCTGTGGTCACGGTGTCACCATGGTCCTGGGCTGGCCATGGTCATGGTCCCCACATGGTCCTGGACCAGCCATGGTCACGGTATCACCATGGTCCTGGACTGGCCATGGTCACGGTGTCACCACGGTCCTGGACCAGCCATGGTCACGGTGTCACCATGGTCCTGGAATGGCCATGGTCACGGTGTCACCATGGTCCTGGACCAGCCATGGTCACGGTGTCACCATGGTCCTGGGCCAGCCATGGTCACGGTGTCACCACGGTCCTGGATCAATCAGATCTTGGTCCCACCATGGTCCTGGGCCTCAAAGGAGTCTGGGGGCTTCTCCAAGGGGTTTGGAGACATCTCTAGGGCCTTGGGGGACATCTCCAGGGGATTGAAGGTGTCTTCGAGGGCTTGGGGGGCTCCTCCAGGGGATCACGGTGCCACTACAGTCCTGGACCAACCGTGGTCATTGTCCCACCACCATCACTGTCCCACCACCATCCCAGTCCCATGGTGGTCCCAGTCCCACCCCGTTCCTGCTCCCACCATGGTCCGAGTGTCCGAGTGTCTCTGAGGTGTCCGGCCAGGCCGGTGGCCCCAGGCTGTGTCCATCCCTCCTTCTGTCCATCCCTCCATCCCTTCCTTCACCCATCGCCCCTGCAGATCGTCCATCTGTGTCCATCCATGTCCATCTGTCCATCAATGTCCATCCATCCATCCATCTATCCATCTGTCCTTCCGTGTCCACCATGTCCATCCATGTCCATCCATCTGTCCATCCATCCATCCATGTCCATCCATCCATGTCCACCATGTCCATCTATCTGTCCATCCATGTCTATCCATGTCCATCCATCCATGTCCGTCCATCCATGTCCATCCATGTCCACCATGTCCATCCATCTGTCCATCTGTCCATCCATGTCCATCCATGTCCATCCCTGTCCATCTGTGTCCATCCATCTGTCCATCCATGTCCATCCATCTGTCCATCTGTCCATCCATGTCTATCCCTGTCCATCTGTGTCCATCCATGTCCATCCATGTCCACCGTGTCCACCGTGTCCATTCATGTCCATCCATGTTCATCCATCCATGTCCATCCGTGTCCGTCCATCTGTCCATCCATGCCCATCCATATCCATCCATGTCCATCCATGTCCATCTGTCCATCTGTCCATCCATGTCCATCCATCTGTCCATCCATCTGTCCATCCATGTCCATCCATCCATGTCCACCATGTCCATCCATGTCCATCCATCTGTCCATCCATCTGTCCATCTGTCCATCCATGTCCATCCATCTGTCCATCCATGTCCATCCATGTCCATCCATGTCCATCCCTGTCCATCCATGTCCACCATGTCCATCCCTCCTCTCCCCTCTCCATCCGTGTCCACCCAGGAATGACCTCCAGTGCCACAGCCAGTGAGTGACCTCGGTTCCTCAGCTGACCCCTGGTCTCCCCTGGTCACTCCCGTGGTCACCCCTGGTCACTCCTGGTTACTCCTGTGGTCACTCACGGTCACTCTGGTGGTCACTCACGGTCACTCTGGTGGTCACTCGTGGACACTCCGATGGTCACTCACGGTCACTCCTGTGGGCACTCGTGGACACTCCGATGGTCACTCACGGTCACTCCTGTGGGCACTCGTGGTCACTCCGATGGTCACTCGCAGTCACTCCGATGGTCACTCGTGGTCACTCCGATGGTCACTCGTGGTCACTCCTGCGGTCACTCGCGGTCACTCCAGTGGTCACTCCGCTGGTCACTCCACTGGTCACTCCACTGGTCACTGGCAGTCACTCGCAGTCACTTGCAGTCACTCACGGTCACCCCGATGGTCACTCGCGGTCACTTGCGGTCACTCCTGATCACTCTGGTCACTCATGGTCACTCCTGATCACTCGCAGTCACTCCAACAGTCACTCCAGTGGTCACTCCTGGTCATTGTGGTCACTCCGGTGGTCATTCGCGGTCACTCTGATGGTCACTCCTGGTCACTCTGGTCACACTGGTCACTCCGATGGTCACTCGTGGTCACTATGGTGGTCACTTGCAGTCACTCTGATGGTCACTCTGGTGGTCACCTGTGGTCACTCGCGGTCACTCTGGTGGTCACTCACAGTCACTCTGGTGGTCACTCTGGTCACTCTGGTCACTCTGGTCACTGTGGTCACTGTGGTCACTCTGGTCACTCTGGTGGTCACTCTGATGGTCACTGTGGTCACTCTGATCACTCTGGTCACTCTGGTGGTCACTCTGATGGTCACTGTGGTCACTCTGATGGTCACTCTGGTCACTGTGGTCACTCTGTTGGTCACTGTGGTCACTGTGGTCACTCTGGTCACTCTGGTGGTCACTGTGGTCACTCTGGTCACTCTGGTCACTCGCAGGGATGGACGCTGGGTTTGTGTTCTTCATGTTCCTGCTCATCGCTGCTCTCATCGCCGCCGGCGCCGCCCTGGCCTGCCACATCCGGTGGGTGGCCCTGGTGGCCCTGGTGACACTGGTGACACTGCTGTCCCCTCGGCAGCTCCGTGTCCCCACCCAGGGTGACCCTGCTGGCCCTGGTGCCCCTGGTGCCCTTAGTGTCCCCTCAGCAGCTCCATGTCCCCATCCAGGGTGACCCTGGTGGCCTTGGTGGCCTTGGTGTCCCTGGTGACCGTGCTGGCCTTGGTGGCCTTGGTGGCCCTGGATGGCCCTTGTGGCCCCTCAGCAGCTCTGTGTCCCCAACCCAAGGGGTCCGAGGGGTGTCCCCAGTGTCCCTGGTGTCACCTCGGTGTCCCTGCTGTCCTGGGTGTCCTGGGTGTTCATCCCCAATGTCCCCAACGTCCCCCTGGTGTCCCTGTTGTCCCCAATGCCACCAACATCCCCAATCCCCCAATCCTCCAATCCCCCAATGTCCCCAATGTCCCCAATGTCCCCAATGTCCCCAATGTCCCCGATATCCCTGATGTCCCCCAATATCCTCTCAATGTCCCCATTGTCCCCACTGTCCTTTCAGTGTCCGCAATGTCCCAATGTCCCCAGTGGTGTCCCCAATGTCCCCAATCCCCCTCTGTCCCCAATGTTGCAGTGTCCCCAATGATGTCCTCAATTTCCCCAATGACCCCAATGTCCCCAACACCCCCATTGTCCCCTCAGTGTCCCCAATGTCCCCGCTGTCTCCAATGTCCTCAATGATGTCCTCAACGATGTTCCCAATGTCCCCAATGTCCCCAACACTGTCCCCACTGTCCCCAGGCGCCGCATCCAGCAGGCTCAGCTGATGAAAGGTCCCAACAAAATCATTCTGACCATGGACGACCTGACCTTCATCAACACCCAGAGCAGCAAACAGGTGACACGGGGACACGGGGACACGGGGGGACATGGGGACAGCGGGGACAGCGGGGAGAGCAGCAAACAGGTGACACGGGGACACGGGGACACGGGGGGACATGGGGACATTGGGGACAGTGGGGACAGCGGGGGATAATGGGGAGAGCAGCAAACAGGTGACACGGGGACACGGGGACACGGGGACAGCGGGGGGACATGGGGACATTGGGGACAGTGGGGACAGCGGGGGATAATGGGGAGAGCAGCAAACAGGTGACACTGGGGACAGTGGGGACATGGGGACAGTGGGGACAGCTGGGACAGTAGGGGGATAATGGGGACATTGGGGACATCATTGGGGACAGCAGGGGGACAGTGGGGACAGAGGACATTGGGGACAGTGGGGACACAGGACAGTGGGGACAGTGGGGACAGCGGGGGGGACAATGGGGACAGTGGGGACAGTGGGGATATTGGGGACAGTGGGGACAGAGGACAATGGGGACAGTGGGGACAGTGGGGGGATAATGGGGAGAGCAGCAAACAGGTGACACTGGGGACAGCAGGGGGACAGTGGGGACAGTGGGGACAGCGGGGGGGACAATGGGGACATTGGGGACAGTGGGGACAGTGGGGACAGTAGGGGGATAATGGGGACATTGGGGACATCATTGGGGACAGCAGGGGGACAGTGGGGACAGTGGGGGCACAGGACAATGGGGACACTGGGGAAATGGGGGACAGTGGGGACAGTAGGGACAGTGGAGACAATTGGGGACATTGGGGATTGGGGACAATGGGACAGTGGGGACAGTGGGGACAGCAGGGATGGGGGGACAGCGGGGACGGGGGGACAGCAGGGACGGGGGGGGATGGCAGGGGGGACATCAGGGGGACATGTCCAGGTGACAGTGTGGGGACATCGCAGGGACAACGAGGGGACATTGGGGAGGCCACGTGGGCTCAGGGTGAAGTGTCCCCATGGCCTGGGAGACCCTGGTGGGACCCATGGGTGACATGTCCCCGATGGGTGACATGTCCCCATGGTCTGAGGTGTCTCCACAGCCAGGGAGAAGGACCATGGGCTGGAGGAACCCTGTGGGTGATGTGTCCCCAATGGGTGACATGTCCCCATGGCTTACATGTCCCCATGGTCTGAGGTGTCCCCAAGGCCAGGAGAAGGTGCATGGGCTGGTGGGACCCCATGGGTGACATGTCCCCAGTGGGTGACGTGTCCCCATGGCCCGAGGTGTCTCCATGGTCTGAGGTGTCCCCATGGCCTTGGAGAACCTGGTGGGACCCCATGGGTGACGTGTCCCAAATGAGTCACGTGTCCTCAATGGGTGATGTGTCCCCATGATCTGAAGTGTCCCCACGGCCAGGGAGAACCTGGTGGGACCCCATGGATGACATGTCCCCGATGGGTGACATGTCCCCATGTCCTGAGGAGTCCCCATGGCCTGAGGTGTCCCCACGGCCTTGGAGAACCTGGTGGGACCCCATGGGTGACATGTCCCCACGACCTGAGGTGTCCCCACAGCCAGGGAGAAGGTGCATGGGCTGGAGGAACCCCATGAGTGATGTGTCCCCAGTGGGTGACATGTCTCCATGGCTTACATGTCCCCATGGTCTGAGGTGTCCCCACGGCCTGGGAGACTGCAGTGGGACCCCATGGCTGACATGTCCCCAATGGGTGACATGTCTCCATGGCCTTGGAGAACCTGGCAGGTCCCCAATGGGTGACGTGTCCCCAGTGGGTGACGTGTCCTCAACGGGTGACATGTCCCCATGACCTGAGGTGTCCCCAAGGCCAGGAGAAGGTGCATGGGCTGGTGGGACCCCGTGGGTGATGTGTCCCCAATGGGTGACATGTCCACAGTGGGTGATGTGTCCCCACCACCTGAGGTGTCCCCATGGCCTGGGAGATCCTGGTGGGACCCCATGGGTGAGGTGTCCCCAAAGGGTGACATGTCCCCATGGCCTGAGGTGTCCCCAAGGCCAGGAGAAGGTGCATGGGCTGGTGGAACCCCATGGGTGACATGTCCCCAGTGGGTGACGTGTCCCCATGGCCCGAGGTGTCTCCATGTCCTGAGGTGTCCCCACGGTCTGAGGTGTCCTCAAGGCCAGGAGAAGGTGCATGGGCTGGTGGGACCCCATGGGTGATGTGTCCCCATAGCCTGAGGTGTCCCCATGGCCTGGGAGATCCTGGTGGGACCCCATGGATGACATGTCCCCATGGTCTGAGGTGTCCCCACGGCCTTGGAGAACCTGGTGGGACACCACGAGTGATGTGTCCCCATGGGTTGTGTGGGTCCCTGGGACCAGTGGGACTGCATGGTGACATCTCCCAATGGGTGACGTGTCCCAGTGGGTGACACCCCACTGTCCCCATGCCTGGTGTGGCCCTGTGGGTGGCCTGTTCCACTGGGTGACCTTGGTGTCCCCACAGCTGACCCCGTGGCTGACCCCGTGTCCCCACGGCTGACCCCATGGCCCCACGGCTGACCCCATGGCTGACCCCATGGCTGACCCCACGGCTGACCCCACGGCTGTCCCCACGGCTGACCCCATGGCTGACCCCACGGCTGACCCCATGTCCCCACGGCTGACCCCACAGCTGACCCCATGTCCCCATGGCTGACCCCGTGTCCCCATGGCTGACCCCACGGCTGACCCCATGGCTGTCCCCATGGCTGACCCCATGTCCCCATGGCTGACCCCATGTCCCCATGGCTGACCCCACAGCTGACCCCATGGCTGACCCCATGGCTGACCCCATGGCTGACCCCATGTCCCCATGGCTGACCCCATGGCTGACCCCATGGCTGACCCTGTGTCCCCATGGCTGACCCCATGGCTGACCCCATGTCCCCACGGCTGACCCCATGGCTGTCCCCACGGCTGACCCCACGGCTGACCCCATGTCCCCACGGCTGACCCCACGGCTGACCCCATGTCCCCATGGCTGACCCCATGTCCCCATGGCTGTCCCCACGGCTGACCCCGTGTCCCCCCCAGGTGGACAGCAGCCACACCAGCCTGGCCGGTCACAGCGGAGGTGACAACAAGAGCGTCCGCAGTGCCACCCCCGGGCCGGACAACACCAACGTGGCCGTGGCCGAGGTGAGCCCCTCTGTCCCCTCGTGTCCCCTCGCGTCCCCCGTGTCCCCTCCCTCTGTCCCTGTCCCCTCCCCCTGTCCCCTCCCCCACCACCTCCGGGGGCGACAAGGCGAGGCCACCTCCTTAGGGACCCCCGGTGTGTCCCCCCCAAAAAGGGGGGGACCCCTCCCCCAGGCCCCGCCCCTCGGGCGATGATTGACAGCCAGGCCCCGCCCCCCGGGCGGTGATTGACAGCTGCTTTCCCGCAGGAAAACGCGAAGGGCAGCAGCAGCAACCTCCCCCTCCTGCTGCTCTTGTTTAACCAGCAGGGCCTTGTCGCCTCCGTGCAGGTAAGTGCGGCCCCGAAATCCCCCGAATTCACCCCAAAACCTGCCCCTCCCCCTCCGCCTCGCCCCGCCCCCTCCTCCCCCGCGCGCGCCGCCCCCGGCCGGGATGTGAGGTGGCTTCGGTCGGGTGGGGCTGTGGGGTGGCGCTGTGTGTCCCCAGGTGTGTCCCCAGGTGTGTCCCCAGGTGTGTCCCCAGGTGTGTCCCCAGAGGTGTCCCCAGGTGTCCCCAGGTGTTTCCCTAGGTGTGTCCCCAGGTGTGTCCCCAGAGGTGTCCCCAGGTGTGTCCCCAGGTGTGTCCCCAGAGGTGTCCCCAGGTGTCCCCAGGTGTGTCCCCAGGTGTATCCCCAGGTGCGTCCCCAGGTGTGTCCCCAGGTGTCCCCAGGTGTCCCCAGGTGTGTCCCCAGGTGTATCCCCAGCTGTCCCCAGATGTCCCCAGGTGTCCCCAGGTGTCCGCGGGGGTGGTTTGGGCGTGGCCGAGGGCTCACCCCGCCCCGCCCCTCCCCCGCAGGGTGACTGGGTGTGGCTGAAGAAGTTCCCAGGTGACCAACACACGGAGGTGAAGCCGGCCACCAAGCTGACCTTCTGCAAGGTGAGGCCTGGGGACACCGCGGGGACCTGGGGACATTGAGGGGTCTTGGGGACATTATTGGGTCATGGGCACATCGTTGGCTCTTGGGGACATCGTTGGGTTTTGGGGACATTGTTGGGTCTTGGGGACATCATTGGGTCATGGGGGTCTTGGGGACATTGAGTGGTCATGGGGACATCGTTGGGTTGTGGGGACATTGAGTGGTCATGGGGACATTGAGGGGTCTTGGGGACATCGTTGGGTTTGGGGACATCATTGGGACTTGGGGACATGGTTGGGTTGTGGGGACATTGAGAGGCCTTGGGGACATCATTGGGTCATGGGGACATCATTGGGTCATGGGGACATCGTTGGCTCTTGGGGACATTGAGAGGCCTTGGGGACATCGTTGAGTCATGGGAACATTGGGGGGTCATGGGGACATCGTTGGGTTTGGGGACATCGTTGGGTTGTGATGGACAATGTTGGACCAGGGGACATTGAGGGGTCTTGGGGACATTGAGGGGTCATAGGGACATTATTGGACCAGGGGACATTGAAGGGTCATGGGGACATTGTTGGGTTGTGGGGACATCATTTGGTTCATGGGGACATTGAGGGGTTTTGGGGACATTTTTGGTCTTGGGGAGATTGAGGGGTCATGGCGACATTATTGGACCAGGGGACATCATTGGGCCATGGGGACATCATTGGGTCTTGGGGACATCATTGGGACTTGGGGACATGGTTGGGTCTTGGGGACATGGTTGGGTTGTGGGGACATCAGGTCTTAGGGACATCATTGGGTCTTGGGGACATCGTTGGGTCATGGGGACATTGTTGGACCATGGGGACGTTATTGGGACTTGGGGACATTGTTGGGTCTTGGGGACATCGTTGGGTTTTGGGGACATTGAGAGGCCTTGGGGACATCGTTGAGTCATGGGAACATTGGGGGGCCATGGGGACATCGTTGGGTTTGGGGACATTGAGAGGCCTTGGGGACATCGTTGAGTCATGGGAACATTGGGGGGTCATGGGGACATCGTTGGGTTTGGGGACATCGTTGGGTTGTGATGGACAATGTTGGTCCAGGGGACATTGAGGGATCTTGGGGACATTGAGGGGTCATAGGGACATTATTGGACCAGGGGACATTGAAGGGTCATGGGGACATTGTTGCGTTGTGGGGTCATCATTTGGTTCATGGGGACATTGAGGGGTTTTGGGGACATTTTTGGTCTTGGGGACATTGAGGGCTCATGAGGACATTATTGGACCAGGGGACATCATTGGGACTTGGGGACATGGTTGGGTCTTGGGGACATGGTTGGGTTGTGGGGACATCAGGTCTTGGGGACATCATTGGGTCTTGGGGACATCGTTGGGTCATGGGGACATTGTTGGACCATGGGGACGTTATTGGGACTTGGGGACATTGTTGGGTCTTGGGGACATCGTTGGGTTTTGGGGACATTGAGGGGTCTGGGGACATCGTTGGGCCATGGGGACATCATTGGGCCATGGGGACATCGTTGGCTCTTGGGGACATTGAGAGGCCTTGGTGACATCGTTGAGTCATGGGAACATTGGGGGGTCTTGGGGACATCGTTGGGTTTGGGGACATCTTTGGGTTGTGATGGACAATGTTGGACCAGGGGACATTGAGGGGTCTTGGGGACACTGAGGTCTCATGGGGACACTGCTGGGTCATGGCGGACAAAGTTGGATCATGGGGACATCATTGGACCTTGGGGACATTAAGGGATCATGGGGACATTGTTGGGTCTTGGGGACATTGAGAGGTCATGGGGACATTGGGTGGTCATGGGGACAAAGTTGGGCCAGGGTGTGACAATCCTGACCATGGGGGGACAGTTCTGACCATGAGGGGACAATCCTGACCATGGGGGGACAATCCTGACCATGGGGGACAATCCTGGCCATGAGGGGACAATCCTGGGCCATGAGGGGACAATCCTGACCATGAGGGGACAGTTCTGACCATGAGGGGACAATCCTGACCATGGGGGGACAATCCTGACCATGAGGGGACAATCCTGACCATGGGGGGACAGTTCTGACCATGAGGGGACAATCCTGACCATGGGGGGACAGTTCTGACCATGAGGGGACAATCCTGGGCCATGAGGGGACAATCCTGACCATGAGGGGACAGTTCTGACCATGAGGGGACAATCCTGGGCCATGAGGGGACAATCCTGACCATGGGGGGACAGTTCTGACCATGAGGGGACAATCCTGGGCCATGAGGGGACAATCCTGACCATGAGGGGACAGTTCTGACCATGAGGGGACAATCCTGACCATGGGGGGACAATCCTGGCCATGAGGGGACAGTCCTGACCATGAGGGGACAATCCTGACCATGGGGGGACAGTTCTGACCATGAGGGGACAATCCTGACCATGAGGGGACAATCCTGACCATGAGGGGACAATCCTGGGCCATAGGGGGGCAGGGAAGTCCAGGCCAGGTCATGGAGAGTCAATGCCGGGCCTCTCCTGTGTGTCCCCACCTGTCCCCACCTGTCCCCACCTGTCCCCACCCTGTCCCACCCCATCCCACCTGTCCTCACCATCATCCCACCTGTCCCTGTCCCCACCCCACCTGTCCCCACCCCACCTGTCCCCATCCCACCTGTCCCTGCTCCACCCCACCTGTCTCTGCTCCACCTGTCCCTGTCCCCACCCCACCTGTCCCTGCTCCATCCCACCTGTCCCCATCCCACCTGTCCCTGTGTCCCCACCCTGTCCCACCTGTCCCCACCACCATCCCACTGTCCCCACCCCACCTGTCCCTGCTCCACCCCACCTGTCCGTGTCCCTACCCCACATGTCCCCATCCCACCTGTCCCTGATCCACCCCACCATCCCCCCGTGTCCCCGTGTCCTGTCCCCATGTCCCTGTGTCCCCGTGTCACTGTGTCCCTGTGTCCTGTCCCCGTGTCCCCTCCATGTCCCCGTGTCCCCGTGTCCCTGTGTCCCCGTGTCCCTCCCATGTCCCCCCCGTGTCCCCGTGTCCCCATGTCCCCGTGTCCCCCTGTGTTCCTGTGTCCCCTCCATGTCCCCGTGTCCCCATGTCCCCCCCGTGTCCCTGTGTCCCCGTGTCCCCCCCATATCCCCATGTCCCCCCCATGTCCCTGTGTCCCTGTGTCCCTGTGTCCCTGTGTCCCCATGTCCCCCCCGTGTCCCCGTGTCCCTGTGTCCCCCTGTGTCCCCATGTCCCCATGTCCCCCCCGTGTCCCCCCGGTGTCCCCAGCTGCGGGACCTGCGTCACGAGAACGTGAACCTGTTCCTGGGCTTCTTCCACGACTGCGGCATCTTCGCCATCGTGTCGGAGCACTGCTCGCGCGGCTCCCTCGAGGACCTGCTGCGCAACGAGGACATGAAGCTCGACTGGATGTTCAAGTCCTCGCTCCTCATCGACCTCATCAAGGTGCCCACGGGGGGCTGGTGGCCGTGGGGTGGCCATGGGGTGGCCATGGAGTGGCCATGGGGTGGCCACGGGGGGCTGGTGGCCATGGGGTGGCCATGGGGTGGTCATGGAGTGGTCATGGTGGCCATGGTGGTCTGGTGGCCGTGGGGTGGCCGTGGGGTGGTCATGGTGGTGCTGGTGGCTGTGGGGTGGCCATGGGGTGACCATGGTGGTCTGGTGGCCATGGGGTGGCTGTGGGGTGGTCATGGGGTGACCATGGTGGTCTGGTGGCCATGGGGTGGCCACGGGGGGCTGCTGGCCCTGGGGTGACCTTGGGGTGGCCATGGTGGTGTTGGTAGTTCTGGTGGCTGTGGGGTGGCCGTGGGGTGGTCATGGGATGACCATGGTGGTCTGGTGGCCATGGGGTGACCGTGACGGTCAGGTGGCCATGGGGTGGTCATGAGGGGGCTGGTGGCCATGGAGTGGTCATGGGGTGGCCATGGTGGCCATGGTGGTCTGGTGGCCATGGGGTGGCCGTGGGGTGGTCATGGGGTGGTCATGGGGTGGCCATGGTGGTCTGGTGGCCGTGGGGTGGCCATGGGGTGGCCATGGGGTGGCCATGGGGTGGTCTTGGAGTGACTGTGGTGGTCTGGTGGCCATAGGGTGACTGTGGCAGTGCTGGTGCCCACAGGGTGGCCACGGGGGGCTGGTGGCCGTGGGGTGGCCATGGGGTGGCCACGGGGTGGTCATGGTGGCTGTGGTGGTCTGGTGGCCATGGGGTGGCCGTGGTGGTCTGGTGGCCGTGGGGTGGCTGTGTGGTGGTCACAGGGTGACCATGGTGGCCTGGTGGCTGTGGGGTGGCCACGGGGTGGCCACGGGGTGGCTGTGGTGGTGCTGGTGGCCATGGGGTGACCATAGGGTGACCTTGGTGGTGGCCATGGTGTTCTTGGCCATGATGTGGCTTGGTGACCATGACGTTGTTGGGCAAGGCGGTGGTTGGTGACCATGGCATTGGTGACCATGACATTGATTGGTGACCATGGCATTGATTGGTGACCATGGCATTGATTGGTGACCATGGCAGTCACTGGTGACCATGGCATTGATTGGTCATTGATGGTGACCACGGCATTGATTGGTGACCATGGCATTGATTGGTCATTGATTGGTCACCATGGCATTGATTGGTCATTGATGGTGACCATGGCATTGATGGTGACCATGGCATTGATTGGTGACCATGGCAGTCACTGGTGACCATGGCATTGATTGGTCATTGATGGTGACCACGGCATTGATTGGTGACCATGGCATTGCTTGGTGACCCTGGCATTGATTGGTCATTGATTGGTGACCATGGCATTGATGGTGACCATGGCGTTGGTTGGTGACCATGGCATTGATTGGTCATTGATTGGTGACCATGGCATTGATTGGTCATTGATTGGTCACCATGGCATTGATTGGTCATTGATGGTGACCATGGCATTGATGGTGACCATGGCACTGATTGGTCATTGATGGTGACCATGGCATTGATGGTGACCATGGCACTGATTGGTCATTGATTGGTGACCATGGCATTGCTTGGTGACCCTGGCATTGATTGGTCATTGATGGTGACCATGGCATTGATGGTGACCATGGCACTGATTGGTCATTGATGGTGACCATGGCATTGATGGTGACCATGGCACTGATTGGTCATTGATTGGTGACCATGGCATTGCTTGGTGACCCTGGCATTGATTGGTCATTGATTGGTGACCATGGCATTGATTGGTGACCATGGCATTGATTGGTCATTGATTGGTGACCACAGCACTGATGGTGACCATGGCATTGATTGGTCATTGATGGTGACCATGGCATTGATTGGTGACCCTGGCACTGATGGTGACCATGGCATTGATTGGTCATTGATCGGTAACCATGGCATTGATTGGTCATTGATTGGTGGCCATGGCATTGATTGGTCATTGATTGGTGACCATGGCATTGATGGTGACCATGGCATTGATTGGTCATTGATTGGTGACCATGGCATTGATGGTGACCATGGCGTTGGTTGGTGACCATGGCATTGATTGGTCATTGATTGGTGACCATGGCATTGATTGGTGACCATGGCATTGATGGTGACCATGGCATTGATTGGTCATTGATTGGTGACCATGGCATTGATTGGTCATTGATGGTGACCCTGGCATTGATGGTGACCATGGCATTGATTGGTCATTGATGGTGACCGTGGCACTGATGGTGACAGTGGCACTGACCGCCGCCTGTCCCCCAGGGCGTGCGGTACCTCCACCACCGCGACGTTGTCCACGGGCGCCTCAAGTCGCGGAACTGCGTGGTGGACGGACGCTTCGTGCTCAAGGTCACTGACCACGGCTACAACCAACTGCTGGAGGCCCAGCGCGTGCCGGCCCCGCCCCTGCAGCCCCACGGTGAGGGCGGGGCCGGGGGCGTGGCCTCGTGGGCGTGGCATCGTGGGCGTGGCCTCGGGGGAAGCTATGGGGCAATGTGGGCGTGGCATCATGGGTGGGGCCTTGGAGTGGCATCAGGGCGTGGCCTCTGGGTGTGACTTCTGGGGCTGAGCTTGTGGGCGTGGCCTAATGGGCGTGGCCTTGGGGGTGTGGCCTTGTGGGACTCTATGGGGCAATGTGGGCGTGGCATCCGGTGGAAGCAGCAGGGGCGTGGCCTTGGGGGTGGCATCAGGGCGTGGCCTGTGGGTGTGACTTCTGGGGGTGAGCTTGTGGGTGTGGCCTCATGGGCGTGGCCTTGTGGGTGTTGTCTTGTGGGTGTGGCCTTGGGGGAAATTAATGGGGCAATGTGGGTGTGGCCCCATGGGTGTGGCCTTGGGAGAATCGATGGGCAATGGGGGATTGGGTGGGAAGGGCAGGAGGGGGCGTGGCCTTGGGGGCGTGGTCTGAGGGGGCGTGACCTAGTGGGCGTGGTCTCATGGGTGTGGCCTTGGGGGAATCAGTGAGGCAATGGGGGCTGCTGGATGGGGGCGTGGCCTTGTGGGCGTGGCCTCGTGGGCGTGGTCTCATGGGCCTCAATGGGAGCCTTGGGGCGTGGCCTTGGGGTGGGCGTGGCTCTGGGTGTGGGCAAGGAGTGGTGCTAAGAGAAAGGGGCGTGGCTTCCCAGGGAAGGGGTGTGGCCTCTGTGTGAGTGGGCGTGGCCTTTGGGTTGGGTGGGGTCTGGAGTGTGTGGGCGTGGCCCATGGGATGGGGCTGAAAGGGGGCGTGGCCACAGCAAAATGCACCCATTTGGGGCGGGGTCTGCCTGGAGTGGGCGTGTCCTCATGTGTGGGCGTGGTTTGTCCATTGGGGGCGTGGCCTGTCCATTCAGTGGTGTCACCACCCCTAGGATGATGGACATGTGAAGGGGGCGTGGCTTGCCTGTAAGGGGGTGTGGCCTGATGCCGCATGGGCGTGGTCTCCATATGAGCATGCCCTGCCCACCCTGTGGGCGTGGCCACACCCTCCAGCGGCCTCCCATTGGCTCCTGCCATGGGGTGGGCGTGGTTTATGGGGGTGGGCGTGGCTTATCGTTGTGGGCGTGTCCCGGTGGGCGTGTCCGACGCTGGCCCCGCCCCCAGAGCGGCTGTGGACGGCGCCGGAGCTGCTGCGGGACGCGGCCCTGGAGCGCCGCGGGTCCTTCCGGGGCGACGTCTATGGGGTCGGCATCATCATGCAGGAGGTGATCTGCAGGAGCGCCCCCTACTGCATGCTGGGGCTGCCCCCCGAAGGTGCGCACCCCAAAAATGACCCCAAAACCGAAATCCGGGCCCCCGAAAACCCCAAAACCGAGTTCTAGACCCCCGAAAACCCCAAAATCGAGATCCGGATCCCCGAAAACCCCAAAGTGACCCCAAAACCGAGATCCGGACTCCTGAAAACCCCAAAACTGACCCCAAAACCGAGATCCGGACTCCCGAAAACCCCAAAACCGACCCCAAAACTGAGCTCAGGACCCCCAAAAACCCCAAAACTGACCCCAAAACCGAGCTCCAGAGCCCCGAAAACCCCAAAACCGACCCCAAAACCGAGATCCGGACCCCCGAAAACCCCAAAACTGACCGCAAAACTTAGCTCAGGATGCCCGAAAACCCCAAAGTGACCCCAAAACCGACTTCCAGACGCCCGAAAACCCCAAAACTGACCCCAAAACTGAGATCCGGACTCCCGAAAACTCCAAAACTGACCCCAAAACTGAGCTCAGGACCCCCAAAAACCCCTAAAATCCCCAAAATTCCCCCGAACCCCTGCTGCATGCTGGGGCTGTCCCCCGAAGGTGCACACCCCAAATCTGAGATCCGGACCCCCGAAAACCCCAAATTACCCCAAAACTGAACTCCAGACCCCCAAAACCCCAAAACTGAGCCCAAAACCCCCCCGACCCCCTACTGCATGCTGGGGCTGCCCCCCGAAGGTGCGGACCCCAAAACTGACCCCAAAACCGAGATCCGGACCCCCGAAAACCCCAAAACTGACGGCAAAACTTAGCTCAGGATGCCCGAAAACCCCAAAGTGACCCCAAAACCGACTTCCAGACGCCCGAAAACCCCAAAACTGACCCCAAAACTGAGCTCAGGACCCCCAAAAACCCCTAAAATCCCCAAAATCCCCCCGAACCCCTGCTGCATGCTGGGGCTGTCCCCCGAAGGTGCACACCCCAAATCTGAGATCCGGACCCCCGAAAACCCCAAAACTGATCCCAAAACCGAGATCTGGAGCCCCGAAAACCCCAAAACAGAGCCAAAAACTGAGCCCTGGACTCCCAAAAACCCCAAAATTACCCCAAAACTGACCCCATACCTGACCCATAAGTGACCCAAAAAAGACCTATACCTGACCCATAACTGACCCACACCTGACCCACACCTGACCCACACCTGACCCATAACTGACCCACACCTGACCCACACCTGACCCACACCTGACCCACACCTGACCCAAACCTGAACCATACCTGACCCATACCTGACCCACACCTGACCCATACCTGACCCACACCTGACCCACACCTGACCCACACCTGACCCACACCTGACCCATACCTGACCCATACCTGACCCACACCTGACCCATACCTGACCCATACCTGAACCACACCTGACCCATACCTGACCCATACCTGACCCACACCTGACCCACACCTGACCCATACCTGAACCACACCTGACCCATAACTGACCCATACCTGACCCACACCTCCCCCACACCTGCCCCACACCTGACCCATACCTGCCCCACACCTGCCCCACACCTGTCGCACACCTGCCGCACACCTGCCCCACACCTGACCCACACCTGCCCCACACCTGCCCCACACCTGTCGCACACCTGCCGCACACCTGCCCCACACCTGACCCACACCTGCCCCACACCTGCCCCACACCTGTCGCACACCTGCCGCACACCTGCCCCACACCTGACCCCATTCCCACCCCATTCCTGCCCCACACCTGCCGCACACCTGCCCCACACCTGCCCCACACCTGCCCCACACCTGCCGCACACCTGCCGCACACCTGACCCACACCTGCCCCACACCTGCCCCACACCTGCCCCACACCTGCCGCACACCTGTCGCACACAGAGATCATAGAGAAGGTGCAGAAGCCTCCCCCCCTGTGCCGCCCTGCGGTCTCGGCTGACCAGGCCCCGCTCGAGTGCATCCACCTCATGAAGGAGTGCTGGAGTGAGCAACCTGAGCGGAGACCAACCATCGACCAGGTGTTCGACCAGGTGAGACACCTGGGGCGGGTGGGACCAGTATGGGACCAGTATGGGACCAGTATGGGATCGGTATGGGACCAGTATGGGCTGGAGTGAGCAACCTGAGCGGAGACCAACCATCGACCAGGTGTTCGACCAGGTGAGACACCTGGGGCAGGTGGGACCAGTATGGGACCAGTATGAGACTGGTGAGATTGGTATGGGATCAGTATGGGATGGTGGGACCAGTATGGGACCAGTATGGGCTGGAGTGAGCAGCCTGAGCGGAGACCAACCATCGACCAGGTGTTCGACCAGGTGAGACACCTGGGGCGGGTGGGACCAGTATGGGACCAGTGTGGCACTGGTGAGACCAGTATGGGATGGTGGGACCAGTATGGGATGATGGGACCAGTATGGGACCAGTAGGGGCTGGAGTGAGCAGCCCGAGCGGAGACCAACCATTGACCAGGTGTTCAACCAGGTGAGCTCACCTGGGGCAGGTGGGACCAGTATGGGACCGGTATGGGATGATGGGACCAGTATGGGACTGGTGTGGGATGCTGGGATCAGTATGGGACCAGTATGGGCTGGAGTGAGCAGCCTGAGCGGAGACCAACCATCGACCAGGTGTTCGACCAGGTGAGACACCTGGGGCTGGTGAGACCAGTATGGGACCAGTATGGGATGGTGGGACCAGTATGGGACCAGTACAGGGTAATGGGACCAGTATGGGACCAGTATGGGCTGGAGTGAGCAGCCCAAGCGGAGACCAACCATCGACCAGGTGTTCGACCAGGTGAGGCACCTGGGGCTGGTGAGACCAGTATGGGACCAGTATGGGACTGGTGAGACCAGTATGGGATCAGTATGGGACTGGTGAGATTGGTATGGGACCAGTATGGGACTGGTGTGGGATGCTGGGATCGGTATGGGACCAGTAGGGGCTGGAGTGAGCAGCCCGAGCGGAGACCAACCATCGACCAGGTGTTCGACCAGGTGAGACACCTGGGGCGGGTGGGACCAGTATGGGACCAGTACAGGGTAATGGGACCAGTATGGGACCAGTAGGGGCTGGAGTGAGCAGCCCGAGCGGAGACCAACCATCGACCAGGTGTTCGACCAGGTGAGACACCTGGGGCGGGTGGGACCAGTATGGGAGCAATATGGGACCAGTATGGGACTGGTGAGACCAGAATGGGACCAGTATGGGACCAGTATGGGTTGGAGTGAGCAGCCTGAGCGGAGACCAACCATCAACCAGGTGTTTGACCAGGTGAGACACCTGGGGCAGCTGGGACCAGTATGGGACCAGTATGGGACTGGTGAGATTGGTATGGGACTGGTGAGACCAGTATGGGATGGTGGGACCAGTATGGGATGCTGGGATCAGTATGGGACCAGTATGGGCTGGAGTGAGCAACCTGAGCGGAGACCAACCATTGACCAGGTGTTCAACCAGGTGAGACACCTGGGGCAGGTGGGACCAGTATGGGACCAGTATGGGGCCAGTATGGGAGTGGTGAGACCAGTATGGGACCAGTATGGGATCAGTATGGGCTGGAGTGAGCAGCCTGAGCAGAGACCAACCATCGACCAGGTGAGACACCTGGGGCGGGTGGGACCAGTATGGGACCAGTATGGGACCAGTATGGGATGGTGGGACCAGTATGGGATGATGGGACCAGTATGGGACCAGTAGGGGCTGGAGTGAGCAGCCCGAGCGGAGACCAACCATCGACCAGGTGTTCGACCAGGTGAGGCACCTGGGACCGGTATGGGATCAGTATTGGACTGGTCTGGGGTAATGGGGCCAGTATGGGGTGCTGGGACCAGTATGGGACAGGTGAGACCAGAATGGGACCAGTATGGCTATGGTGGGACCAGTTCTATGGGATTCTGTGGGGTCTCCATGGATCTCCATGGGATTCCATGGGGTTCCATGGGATTCCATGGGGTTCCGTGGGTCTGACCCCCACGTGTGGGGCAGTTCAAGGGCATCAACAAGGGCCGCAGGACCAACATCACTGACCCCATGGGTTCCTGTGGGGTTCTGTGGGGTCTCCATGGGGTTCCTGTGGAGTTCTATGGGGTTCTATGGGGTCTCAATGGGATTCTGTGGGATTCCGTGGGTCTGACCCACACGTGTGGGGCAGTTCAAGGGCATCAACAAGGGCCGCAAGACCAACATCACTGACCCCATGGGTTCCTCTGGGGTTCCTGTGGGGTCTCCGTGGGATTCCATGGGGTTCTATGGGGTTCTATGGGGTTCTATGGGGTTCTATGGGTTTCCATGGGGTTCCATGGGATTCTATGGGGTCTCTATGGGGTTCCATGGGTTCCTGTGGGGTTCCATGGATCTCTGTGGGGTCTCCATGGGGTTCCATGGGTCTGACCCACACGTGTGGGGCAGTTCAAGGGCATCAACAAGGGCCGCAAGACCAACATCACTGACCCCATGGGTTCCTGGGAGGTTCCATGATGTTCTATGAGGTTCTATGGGGTTCTATGGGGTCTCCATGGGATTCCATGGGGTTCTATGGGGTTTCATAGATCTCTATGGGGTTCCATTGGGTTCCATGGGATTCCATGGATCTCTATGGGGTCTCCATGAGGTTCCATGGAGTTTCCATGGGGTCTCCATGGGGTTCTATGGGGTTCCATGGGATTCTATGAGGTTCTATGGGGTTCTATGGGGTCTCCATGGGATTCCATGGGGTTCTATGGGATTCCGTGGGGTTCCGTGGGTCTGACCCCCACGTGTGGGGCAGTTCAAGGGCATCAACAAGGGCCGCAAGACCAACATCACTGACCCCATGGGTTCCTGGGGGGTTCTATGGGATTCTATGAGGTTCTATGGGGTTCTATGGGGTCTCTGTGGGGTTCCATGGGGTTCTATGGGGTTCCATGGGGTTCCATGAGTCGCTATGGGGTCTCCATGGGATTCCATGGGGTTCTATGGGATTCCATGGGATTCTGTGGGTCTGACCCCCACGTGTGGGGCAGTTCAAGGGCATCAACAAGGGCCGCAAGACCAACATCACTGACCCCATGGGTTCCTGGGGGGTTCTGTGGGGTCTCTGTGGGGTTCCATGGATCTCCATGGGATTCTATGGGGTCTCCATGGGATTCCATGGGGTTCTATGGGATTCCATGGGATTCCGTGGGTCTGACCCACACGTGTGGGGCAGTTCAAGGGCATCAACAAGGGCCGCAAGACCAACATCATCGACTCGATGCTGCGCATGCTGGAGCAGTACAGCAGCAACCTGGAGGACCTGATCCGCGAGAGGACCGAGGAGCTCGAGATCGAGAAGCAGAAGACAGACAAGCTCCTGACCCAGATGCTGCCGCCGTGGGTCGCCGTGGGGCCGGGGGGGGTTGGGGGGGGTGGGTGGTGCCCCATAGATCCCACACGGAGATTTGGGGTGGGAGGGTGGGGGTTGGGGGGGAGCTTGACCCACTGACCGCTCCAGATCTGTGGGGCAGGTTGGGATTGACCTTGACCCATTGAGCCCTCGAGATCTGTGGGGCAGGAGGGGAGCTGTGGGGCAGCAGAGGTCACGAGAGGGTCATCAGGAGGAGGTTGGGGTCAGCCCTGACCCATTGACCCCTCCAGATCTATGGGGCAGGTTGGGATTGACCTTGACCCATTGACCCCTCCAGATCTGTGGGGCAGCAGAAGGTCAGGGTGACCCCTGTGGACACTTGGAGGTCAACCTTGACCCACTGACCCCTCCAGATCTATGGGGCAGGTTGAAGTCAGCCCTGACCCACTGACCCCTCCCAGATCTGTGGGTCAGCACAAGGTCAGGGTGACCCTTGTGGACAGTTAGAGGTCAACCTTGACCCATTGACCCTGCCAGATCTGTGGGGCAGGAGAAGGTCAGGGTGGCCCTCAGAGACCCCAACCTTGACCACTGACCCCACTGACCACTGAGACCCCTTGGACTCTCTCTGGGTGACCCCCACTGACCACTGATGCCCACTGACCCTCACTGTCCCTCACTGACCCCACTGACCCCACTGACCTCACTGACCTCACTGACCCTCACTGACCCTCACTGACCTCACTGACCTCACTGACCCCACTGACCTCACTGACCTCACTGACCTCACTGACCCTCACTGACCTCACTGACCTCACTGACCCCACTGACCTCACTGACCTCACTGACCCTCACTGACCCCACTGACCTCACTGACCCTCACTGACCTCACTGACCTCACTGACCTCACTGACCCTCACTGACCCTCACTGACCTCACTGACCCTCACTGACCTCACTGACCCTCACTGACCTCACTGACCTCACTGACCTCACTGACCCTCACTGACCTCACTGACCACTGAGACCCTCACTGACCTCACTGACCTCACTGACCTCACTGACCTCACTGACCCTCACTGACCCTCACTGACCTCACTGACCTCACTGACCTCACTGACCCTCACTGACCCTCACTGACCTCACTGACCTCACTGACCCTCACTGACCTCACTGACCTCACTGACCTCACTGACCTCACTGACCTCACTGACCCTCACTGACCTCACTGACCTCACTGACCCCACTGACCTCACTGACCTCACTGACCCTCACTGACCCCACTGACCTCACTGACCCTCACTGACCTCACTGACCTCACTGACCTCACTGACCCTCACTGACCCTCACTGACCTCACTGACCCTCACTGACCTCACTGACCCTCACTGACCTCACTGACCTCACTGACCTCACTGACCCTCACTGACCTCACTGACCACTGAGACCCTCACTGACCTCACTGACCTCACTGACCTCACTGACCTCACTGACCCTCACTGACCCTCACTGACCTCACTGACCTCACTGACCTCACTGACCTCACTGACCCTCACTGACCCTCACTGACCTCACTGACCTCACTGACCCTCACTGACCTCACTGACCTCACTGACCTCACTGACCTCACTGACCTCACTGACCCTCACTGATCTCACTGACCTCACTGACCTCACTGACCTCACTGACCCTCACTGACCCTCACTGACCTCACTGACCTCACTGACCTCACTGACCTCACTGATCTCACTGACCTCACTGACCTCACTGACCTCACTGACCCTCACTGACCTCACTGACCTCACTGACCTCACTGACCTCACTGACCTCACTGACCCTCACTGATCTCACTGACCTCACTGACCTCACTGACCTCACTGACCCCACTGACCTCACTGACCCTCACTGACCTCACTGACCTCACTGACCTCACTGACCTCACTGACCACTGAGACCCTCACTGACCTCACTGACCCCCACTGACCCCCACTGCCCCCCACCGCCCCCCGCTGACCCCGCTGACCCTCACCCGGGCAGGTCGGTGGCTGAGGCGCTGAAGATGGGCACGCCGGTGGAGCCCGAGTACTTCGAGGAGGTGACGCTGTACTTCAGTGACATCGTGGGCTTCACCACCATCTCGGCCATGAGCGAGCCCATCGAGGTGGTGGACCTGCTCAACGACCTCTACACGCTCTTCGACGCCATCATCGGCTCCCACGACGTCTACAAGGTGACCACAGTGGCGGTGGCCGCGGTGACAGCGTCACGGGGTCGTGGGTCATCTCAGAATTGGGGCGGCGGTCAGTGGTGATGGCCACAAGGTGACCATGGCAATGGTGGCTGCGGGAAGATGGGTCATTGGTCACCTCAGGATTGGGGTTGTGGTCAGTGGTGACCACGGCGGCAGTGGCCGCGGGCATATGGGTCATTAGTCATCTCAGGATTGGGGTTGTGGTCAGTGGTGACCATGACAATGGTGGCCATGGTCAGATGGGTCATGGGGTCATTGGTCATCTCAGGATTGGGGTTTGGGGTCAGCGGTGGTGGCCACAGGGTGACCATGGCAACAGTGGCCATGGTCAGATTGGTCACAGGGTCCTTGGTCATCTCAGGATTGGGGTTGTGGTCAATGGTGGCCATGGCGGCTGTGGCCGTGGGCAGATGGGTCATTGGTCACCTCAGGATTGGGGTTGTGGTCAGTGGTAACCATGGCAATGGTGGCCATGGTCAGATGGGTCATTGGTCACCTCAGGATTGGGGTTGTGGTCAGTGGTGACCATGGCAATGGTGGCCATGGTCAGATGGGTCCTTGGTCATCTCAGGATTGGGGTTGGGGTCAGCGGGGGTGGCCTGGTCAGATGGGTCACAGGGTCATTGGTCACTTCAGGATTGGGGTTGGGGTCAGTGGTGGTGGCCACAAGGTGACCACGGTGGTGGTGGCCATGGTCAGATGGGTCACAGGGTCACTGGTCACCTCAGGATTGGGGTTGGGGTCAGCGGTGGTGGCCACAAGGTGACCATGGCAACAGTGGCCGTGGTCAGATGGGTCAGAGGGTCAATGATGGAATCTCCAAGGTGACCATGGCAATGGTGGCTGCAGTCACAGGGTCATGAGGTCATTGGTCACCTCAGGATTGGGGTTGGGGTCAGTGGTGATGGCCTGGTCATCCTGGTCACAGGGTCATGGGTGAGGGGTGGTCACCTCAGGAAGGGGAGTTGGGGCCAATGGTGGCCATGGCAACGGTGGTCATGGTCAGATTGGTCACAGGGTCATTGGTCACCTCAGGATTGGGGTTGTGGCCAATGGTGACCACGGTGGCGGTGACCACGGTGGCAGTGACCACGGGCAGATGGGTCATTGGTCATCTCAGGATTGGGGTTGTGGTCAGTGGTGACCACAGCGGCGGTAGCCATGGGCAGATGGGTCATTGGTCACCTCAGGAAGGGGGTTGGGCTCAGTGATGGTGGCCACAAGGTGACCATGGCAATGGTGGCCTGGTCAGATGGGTCATTGGTCACCTCAGGATTGGGGTTGGGGTCAGTGGTGGTGGCCACAAGGTGACCATGGCAACAGTGGCTGCAGTCAGATGGGTCAAAGGGTCATGGGGTCATTGGTCACCTCAGGAAGGGGTTTGGGGTCAATGGTGGCCATGGCAATGGCGGCCTGGTCATCCTGGACATGGGGTCATGGGTCACCTCAGAATTGGGGTTGGGGTCAGTGGTGGTGGCCACAAGGTGACCATGGCAATGGTGGCCATGGTCAGATGGGTCATGGGGTCATTGGTCACCTCTCAAAGGGGGTTGGGGCCACTGATGGTGGCCATGGTCGAGGTGACCCCATGGTGGTCCAAGCCATGGTCCCACCTGAGCTTTGGCCACCAAGATGGGCCATGGCCACCCCATGAAGGTTCCTGGTGGTCCCCATGGTCCTTGGTGACCTGCAGTCCCCATGGCCATGGTCAAGGTGACCCCATGGTGGTCCAACCCATGGTCCCACCTGGCCTTTGGCCACCAGGAAGAGCCATGGCCACCACATGAAAGCTTCTGGTGGTCCCTATTGTCCTTGGTGGCATCTCCAAGGTGATGGCCAAGGTCAAGGTGGCCCCATGAACCTCCAGGTCATGGTCCCACCTGGGCTTTGGCCACCAATGGTGGACATGGCCACCAAACACAGGTGTTTTGGGGTCCCTATGGCCATGGTCGAGGTGACCCCATGGTGGTCCAAGCCATGGTCCCACCTGACCTTTGGCCACCAAGACGGACCATGGCCACCACATGAAGGTTCCTGGTGGTCCCCATGGCCCTTGGTGACCTGCAGTCCCCATGGCCATGGTCACGGTCACCCCATGGTGGTCCAAGCCATGGTCCCACCTGGCCCTTGGCCACCAGGAGAAGCCGTGGCCACCACACGAAGGTTCCTGGTGGTCGAAGCCATGGTCCCACCTGACCTTTGGCCACCGGGAGGAGCCGTGGCCACCCCTTGAAGGTCACCCAAGGTTCCTGGGGGCGTGGCCACATCCCGGTGGGCGTGTCCCGCTGACCCCGCCCCCGGCCCCTCCCGCAGGTGGAGACCATCGGCGATGCCTACATGGTGGCCTCGGGGCTGCCCAAGCGCAACGGCAACCGGCACGCGGGCGAGATCGCCAACATGTCGCTGGACATCCTCAGCTCCGTGGGCACCTTCAAGATGCGCCACATGCCCGAGGTGCCCGTGAGGATCCGGATTGGCCTGCACTCGGGTAGGCCCCGCCCCCTCAACCCCATTGGTCAGTCTGGACACGCCCTGGACACACCCCTGACCCACCCCTGACACAGCCTGATGTGGCCTGGACATGTCCCCGACACACCCGAAATGCCTGTGAGGATCAGGATTGGGCTGCACTCGGGTAGGCCCCGCCCCCCGAACCCCATTGGTCAGTCTGGACACGCCCCTGACATACCCTGACCCACCCTGGTCACGCTGTGACACGACACGGACATGTCCCCACCATACCCCTGACACACCCACGGTGCCCATGAGGATCCGGATTGGGTGGCACTCGGGTAGGCCCCGCCCCCTGAACCCCATTGGTCAGTCTGGACATGTCCCCACCCGCCCCCGACACACCCTGATATGGCCCGGACATGTCCCCAACATGCCCTGACATGGCCTGGACACGCCCCCGACACACCCAAAATGCCTGTGAGGATCAGGATTGGGCTGCACGCGGGTAGGCCCCGCCCCCTGCCCCACCCACTGCCCCTGACATGTGAGGATCTGCATTGAGCTGCACTCGGGTAGGCCGCGCCCCCTCAACCCCATTGGCCAATCTGGACATGTCCCCACCCGCCCCCGACACACCCTGACATGGCCTGGACACGCCCCTGACACACCCAAAATACCTGTGAGGGTCAGGATTGGCCTGCACTCGGGTAGGCCCCGCCCCCTCAACCCCATTGGTCAGTCTGGACATGTCCCCACCCGCCCCCGACACACCCTGACATGGCCCAGACAGTGTGGACATGCCCTGGCCACGCCCCTGGCCACGCCCTCAAATTGTCCGCACGCCTTGGTCACACATTGGTCAGCGCCGCGTTGGCCAACGGTCAAAGGGTCAAGAGCCCTTGGGTGGCGCTTGTTGGTTGTGACCGCTTGGCCACGCCCATGGCCACGCCCATTGGCCACGCCCACCACCTGTCTGCTCAATGGCCACGCCCCTTTGTGGCCACGCCCAACTCATTGGCTCTTGGCCAATGCTCAAGAGGGTGTGACCCATTGGACAGCACCCATTGGCTGAGAGCCTTGGCCACATCCCCAGGCCACGCCCATTGGTCACTCCCTTTTGGACCACGCCCACATCATGTCTGGCAATGGCCACGCCCCTTCTTGGCCACGCCCATCCCATCTGCTCTTGGCCAATGCTCAATGTGGTCATGACCCATTGGCCCCACCTGGGCCACGCCCCTTCTAGGCCACGCCCTCAAAGACCACGCCCCCAAGTGACCAAACCCACGCTGTCAATCAAAACTGTCACGACCCATTGGCCATCACCCATTGGCCCCATTTGGGCCACACCCTCAAAGGCCACGCCCACTATGACTACACCTTCATTGTTCACACCCATCTCTGGCCACGCCCCCGCTGACCACACCCTTCTGGCCACGCCTCCATTGGCCACACCCACCCCTTGGCTAACACTTATACCCCATTGACCCCACCCCCTTCCATGACCTCACCTCGAGACTCCACCCCTTTCTGACCTCACCTCGAGACCCTGCCCCTTTCTGACTTCACCTTGAGACCCCGCCCCTTTCTGACCCCATCCCAGAGGCCCCGCCCCTTTCTGACCTCACCCTGAGGCCCTGCCCCTTTATGACCTCACCATGAGACCCCACCCCTTTCTGACCTCACCCCGAGACCCCGCCCCTTTCTGACCATACCCCAAGACTCCACCCCTTTATGACCTCACCTCGAGACCCCACCCCTCTCTGACCCCATCCCCGAGGCCCCGCCCCTTTCTGACCCCACCCCCAAGACTCCGCCCCTTTCTGACCCCATCCCCGAGGCCCCGCCCCTTTCTGACCCCAGCCAGAGACCCCGCCCCTTTCTGACCTCACCCTGAGACCCCACCCCTTTCTGACCCCACCCCCAAGACTCCGCCCCTTTCTGACCCCAGCCAGAGACCCCGCCCATTTCTGACCCCACCCCCAAGACTCCGCCCCTCTCTGACCCCACCCGAGACCCCACCCCTTTCTGACCCCACCCCCAAGACTCTGCCCCTTTCTGACCCCAGCCAGAGACTCCGCCCCTTTCTGACCATACCCCCAAGACTCCGCCCCTTTCTGACCATACCCCCAAGACTCTGCCCCTTTCTGACCTCACCCCGGGGCCCCGCCCCTTTCTGACCTCACCCCGAGGCCCCGCCCCTTTCTGACCCACCCCACTGAGGCCCCGCCCCCGGGCTCGGCCCCGCCCCCTGACGTGGCCCCGCCCCCAGGGCCGTGCGTGGCAGGCGTGGTGGGGCTGACGATGCCGCGGTACTGCCTGTTCGGGGACACCGTCAACACCGCGTCACGCATGGAGTCCACCGGCCTGCGTGAGTGACATGGGGACACCGCGGGGACACTGTGGGGACATGGGGACACTGTGGGGACATGGGGACATGGGGACAGCCTGGGGACAGTCATGGGGACATGGGGACACCGTCAACACCGCGTCACGCATGGAGTCCACCGGCCTGCGTGAGTGACGTGGGGACATGGGGACACTGTGGGGACATGGGGACATCTATGGGGAAATGGGGACAATGGGGACACCGTCAACACCGCGTCACGCATGGAGTCCACCGGCCTGCGTGAGTGACACCACGGGGACATGGGAACAGTCATTGGGACATGGGGACAGCCTGGGGACAGCCATGGGGACATGGGGACATCTATGGGGAAATGGGGACATGGGGACACCATTAACACCACGTCACGCATGGAGTCCACCAGCCTGCGTGAGTGACATGGGGACATGGGGACACCGTGGGGACAGCCTGGGGACACCGTGGGGACACTGCGGGGACATCTATGGGGATATGGGAACAGTCATTGGGACATGGGGACATGGGGACACCGTCAACACCGCGTCACGCATGGAGTCCACCAGCCTGCGTGAGTGACACCGCAGGGACACTCTGGGGACACTGTGGGGACATCTATGGGGATATGGGGACAGCCTGGGGACAGCCTGGGGACACCGTGGGGACACTGCGGGGACATCTATGGGGATATGGGAACATGGGGTTATGGGGACATGGGGACACCGTCAACACCGTGTCACGCATGGAGTCCACCAGCCTGCGTGAGTGACATGGGGACACCGCGGGGACACTGTGGGGACATGGGAACAGTCATTGGGACATGGGGACAGCCTGGGGGCAGCCATGGGGACATGGGGACACCGTGGGGACATCATGGGGACATAGGGACATGGGGACACTGTCAACACCGCGTCACGCATGGAGTCCACCAGCCTGTGTGAGTGACATGGGGACATGGGGACACTGCAGGGACACTGTGGGGACAGTCACTGGGACATGGGGACACCATGGGGACAGCCATGGGGACATGGGCAGGGACATGGGGACACGGGGACACCGTCAACACCGCGTCACGCATAGAGTCCACCGGCCTGCGTGAGTGACACCACGGGGACATGGGGACACCGTGGGGACAGCCATGGGGACATCTATGGGGATATGGGGACATGGGGACAGTCATGGGGACATGGGGACACTGTCAACACCACATCACGCATGGAGTCCACCGGCCTGCGTGAGTGACGTGGGGACATGGGGACACTGTGGGGACAGACAGCCATGGGGACATGGGCAGGGACATGGGAATATGGGGACATGGGGACATGGGGACACCGTCAACACCGCGTCACGCATGGAGTCCACTGGCCTGCGTGAGTGACATGGGGACACCACGGGGACACTGTGGGGACACCGCGGGGACACTGTGGGGACACTGTGGGGACACTGTGGGGACATGGGGACACCACAGGCACATGGGGACAGACACGGGACATGGGCAGGATGGAAGTCCATGGGTTATTTGGGGTGTTTTTGGGGTTTTTTGGGTTTTTTGGTTGTTTTGGGGGTGTTTTGGGGGGTGTTTTTGGGGTTTTTTTTTGGGGTTGTTTTTGGGGTTTTTTTTGGGGTGTTTTTGGGGTTTTTTGGGTTTTTTTGTTGTTTTTGGGGTGTTTTTGGGGTTTTTTTTGGGGGGGTGTTTTTGGGGGTTCTGGGTTTTTTTTTTTTTGTTTTGGGGGTTTTTTTGGGATGTTTTTGGGGTGGTTTTGCGGGTTTTTTGGGTTTTGGGGGGTTCTGGGGATTTTTTTTGTTTTTTGGGGTCTTTGGGGGGTTTTTGGGGTTTTTTTGGAGATTTTTGGGGTTGCTGACCCCCTCTTTGCCTACTGCACCCACGTGACCCAGCGCATTGGGGGGGCATTGGGGAATATTTATGGGGTTGGTTTTTTTGGGGTTTTTTCTGGATTTTTTGGGGGGGTTTTTTGGATTTCTTTTTTGTTGTTTTTGGGGATTTTTGGAGGTGGTTTTTTGGGTGTTTTTGGCGTGTTTTTGGGGGTTTTTGGGGTCTCTAACCCCTTTTTCCCCAGCCTACCACACCCACATGACCCAGCGCATTGGGGGGCACTGGGGAACATTTATGGGGTTGGGGGTTTTTCGTTGGGGGTCGTTTTGGGGTTTTTTGGGGATTTTGGTTTTTTTGGGGGTGTTTTTTGGTTTTTTGGGAGGGTTTTTGAGGGGTTTTTTGGCTTGTTTTGGGGGTTGTTTTTTTTTTTTTTATTTTTTGGGGGGATTTTTTGGGGGTGTTTTTTGGGGGATTTTTGGGGATGTTTTTGGGGTGTTTTTGGGGTATTTTTGGGATTTTTTTGGGTCTCTAACCCCTTTTTCCCCAGCCTACTGCATCCACATGACCCAGCACATTGGGGGGGCACTGGGGAATATTTTGGGGTATAGTTGGGGGTTTTTTGGGGTTTTTTTGGGGGCTTTTTGGGGTGTTTTCTGGATTTTTTTGGGGATTTTTTTTGGATTTTTTTTAGGAGGGTGTTTGGGGCTTTTTGGGGCTTTTCCTGGAGTTTTTTGGGAGGTTTTTTGGGGGTTTTTTGATTTTTGGGGTGTTTTTGGGGGGATTTTTTTTTTTTTAGTTTCTTGGGGGCTTTTGGGGTTTTTTGGGGTTTTTTGGGGGGTTTTTTGAGGTTTTTTTTTTGTTTTTTTTGAGTTTTTTGTTGGTTTTTGGTGAGGTTTTTTTGGGTTTTTATGGGGGGTGGTTTGGAGTTTTTTTGGAGGGTTTTTTTTGTTTTGGGGTTTTTTTGGGGGATTTTTTTGGGGTTTTTTTGGATTTTTTTTGTTGTTTTTGGGGATTTTTTGGGGGGTTTTTTTGGGGTGTTTTTGGGGTATTTTTGGGATTTTTTTGGGGTTTCTGAGCCCCGTTTTTCCTCAGCCTACCACATCCACGTGACCCAGCGCACAGACACTGCGGAATGTTTATAGGATTGGGGTTTTTTGGGGAATTTTTTGGTTTTTTGGGGGGTTTTTTGGGATTTTTTTGGTTTTTTTTTTTGTTTTGTTTTTTGGGATTTTTTTTTTGTTTTGTTTTTTGGGAGGGTTTTTGAGGGTTTGTTTTACTTTTTTGGGGATTTTTTTGGTTTTTTGGGGTTTTTTTTGGGGATTTTTTGGGGATTTTTTGGGGTTTTTTTGGGGTTTTTTTGGGAGGGTTTTTGAGGGTTCGTTTTACGGTTTTTTGGGGAATTTTTTGGTTTTTTGGGGGTTTTTTTGGGTTTTTTTTTTTTTGTATTTTGGGAGGGCTTTTGAGGGTTTATTTTACAGTTTTTTGGGGATTTTTTGTTTTTTTGGGGGGTTTTTTTGGGTTTTTTTGGGAGGGTTTTTGAGGGTTCGTTTTACGGTTTTTTGGGGAATTTTTTTGTTTTTTGTGGAATTTTTTTTGTTTTTTGGGGGGGTTTTTTTTGTTTTTTTGGGAGGGTTTCTGAGGGTTCGTTTTACATTTTTGGGGGATTTTTTGGGATTTTTTGGGGTCTCTAACCCCCCTTTTTCCCCTGCAGCCTACCGCATCCACGTGAACCAGCGCACGGTCGCCATTCTGCTCTCGCTGCAGGAAGGGTTCAAGGTTGACATCCGCGGCAAAACCGAGCTCAAGGTCGGCCCCGAAATCGCCCCAAAATCACCGGAAATCGCCCCAAAAACACCCTGAGACCCCAAAATCACTCTGGAGCCCCAAATACCACCCAAACAGCCCCAAAACTGCCCCAAAACTGCCAGAAATTGCCCCAAAAACACCCTGAGACCCCAAAATCACTCTGGAGCCCCAAATACAGCCCTGAAATCTCCCCAAAACCAATGGAAATTGCCCCAAAATGAGCCTGAGAGCCCAAAATCACCCTGGAATCCAAAATACAGCCCCAAATGGTCCCAAAACTGCCCCAAAATGGCCAGAAATCGCCCCAAAATCAGCCTGAGAACCCAAAATCACCCTGGAACTCAAAATCGCCCTAAAAACACCAAATACAGCCCAAAATCAGCCCAAAATCACACTGAAACCCCAAATACAGCCCCAAACGGCCCCAAAATGGCCGGAAATAGCCCCAAAATCAGCCCCAGAACCCAAAATCACCCTGGAGCCCCAAATACAACCCAAACAGCCCCAAAACGGCCCCAAAATGGCCCAGAATTGCCCCAAAATCAGCCTGAGAACCCAAAATCACCCTGGAACCCAAAATAGAGCCCCAAACGGTCCCAAAACAGCCACAAAATGGCCAGAAATCGCCCCAAAATCAGCCGGAGAAACCAAAATCAGCCCGAGAACCCAAAATCACCCTAAAAACACCAAATACAGCCCAAAATCACCCCAAAATCACCTGGGAAGCCCAAATACAGCCCCAAATGGTCCCAAAATGGCCAAAAATTGTCCCAAAATCAGCCTGAGAACCCAAAATCACCCTGGAGCCCCAAATACAACCCAAACGGCCCCAAAACGGCCCCAAAATGGCCCAGAATTGCCCCAAAATCAGCCTGAGAACCCCAAAGTCACCCTGAGAACACAAACAGACCCCAAAACAGCCCCGAAACAGCTGGAAATTGCCCCAAAATCAGGCCGAGAAAACAAAATCACCCTTAAAATCCCAAGTAGATCCCAAAATCACCCCAAAATCACTCTGGAACCCCAAATACAGCCCAAACAGCCCCAAAACTGCCGGAAATTGCCCCAAAAACACCCTGAGACCCCAAAATCACTCTGGAGCCCCAAATACAGCCCCAAAACCGCCCCGAAACCGCCGGAAATCACCCAAAAAACACCCTGAGAGCCCAAAATCACTCTGGAGCCCCAAATACAGCCCAAACGACCCCAAAATGGCCCAGAATTGCCCCAAAATGAGCCCAAGAACCCAAAATCACCGTGGGACCCCAAAATCGCCCTAAAAACACCAAATACAGCCCAAAATCACCCGGGAAGCCCAAACACAGCCCCAAAACGCCTGAATCACCCCAAAAATGCCCTGAGACCCCAAAATAACCCTGGGACCCCAAACAGACCCCAAACAGCCCCAAAATGGCTGGAAATTGCCCCAAAATCAGCCCGAGAACCCAAAATCATCCCGGGACCCAAAATGGCCCTAAATAAACCAAATATAGCCCCAAATGGCCCCAAAATCACCTTGAGAACCCGAAATAAGGCTGAAATCCCAAAATGACCCTAAAAAGTCCCAACTAGACCGCGAAACACCCCAAATCCAGCCCCAAAGTGCCTGAAATCACCCCAAAATCACCGGGAAACTGTAAATACAGCCCGAAAATGCCCGAAATTACCGTGAAAAACCCAAATCCATCCCAAAACCTAAATCCAGCCAGAAATAGGCGAAAACTCCCCAAAAAAAACCCCCCCAAATATGGCCCCAAATTGCCCAAAATCACCCTGAGAAAACCCAAATCCACTCCAAAAAACCAAAATCCAGCCTGAAATAGCCCAAAACTCCCCGAAAAACCCCAAATACCCTCCCGAAATGCCCAAAATTACCCCAAAATCACCTGGGAACCCAAAATAGACCCAAAACACCGAAAATTGCACTGAAAATCCCAAATCTGACCCCAAAAGTGACCCATAAGTGACCCCAAAACTGTCCCCATACCTGACCCACACCTGACCCACACCTGACCCATAACTGACCCACACCTGACCCATACCTGCCCCACACCTGACCCATAACTGACCCACACCTGACCCACACCTGACCCACACCTGACCCATACCTGACCCATAACTGACCCATACCTGACCCATAACTGACCCACACCTGACCCACACCTGCCCCATAACTGACCCACACCTGCCCCACACCTGACCCATAACTGACCCACACCTGCCCCACACCTGACCCACACCTGACCCACACCTGACCCATAACTGACCCACACCTGCCCCACACCTGACCCATAACTGACCCATAACTGACCCACACCTGCCCCACACCTGACCCATAACTGACCCATAACTGACCCACACCTGACCCATACCTGACCCACACCTGACCCATAACTGACCCACACCTGACCCACACCTGACCCACACCTGACCCACACCTGAACCATACCTGACCCACAACTGACCCATAACTGACCCATAACTGACCCACACCTGACCCATACCTGACCCACACCTGACCCATAACTGACCCATAACTGACCCATAACTGACCCACACCTGACCCACACCTGACCCACACCTGACCCATAACTGACCCACACCTGACCCATACCTGACCCACACCTGACCCATAACTGACCCACACCTGACCCACACCTGACCCACACCTGACCCACACCTGATACATTCCTGACCCCATTCCCTCCCCATACCCGCCCCATAACTGACCCATTCCTGCCCCACACCATTCCTGCCCCATAACTGACCCATACCTGACCCCATTCCCGCCCTATACCCGCCCCACACCTGACCCTATTCCCGCCCCATAACTGACCCCATTCCTGCCCCATAACTGACCCCATTCCTGCCCCATAACTGACCCATTCCCACCCCATAACTGACCCATTGCTGACCCATAACTGACCCACACCTGACCCACACCTGACCCACACCTGACCCATACCTGACCCATAACTGACCAATTCCCGCCCCACACCTGACCCATACCTGACCCCATTCCCGGCCCATAACTGACCCCATTCCCGCCCCATAACTGACCCATTCCCACCCCATAACTGACCCATTCCTGCCCCATAACTGACCCCATTCCCGCCCCATTCTCGCCCCACACCTGACTCATTCCCGCCCCACACCTGACCCTATTCCCGCCCCGTTCCTGCCCCACACCTGACCCATTCCCGCCCCATTCCCGCCCCACACCTGACCCATAACTGACCCCACTCCTGCCCCACTGCTGCCCCACAGGGTAAGGGCGTCGAGGACACCTATTGGCTCGTGGGGCGCGAGGGCTTCACCAAACCTATCCCCACCCCCCCCGACCTCCTGCCCGGGTGAGTGCCGCACTTGTGGGGCTGGGGGGCAGTTATGGGGCAGGGGCAGTTATGGGGCACTTGTGGGGCTGGGGGGCAGTTATGGGGCTGGGGGGCACTTGTGGGGCTGGGGGCAGTTATGGGGCTGGGGGCACTTGTGGGGCTGGGGGCACTTGTGGGGCTGGGGGCAGTTATGGGGCACTGGGGGCAGTTATGGGGCTGGGGGCACTTGTGGGGCTGGGGGGCAGTTATGGGGCTGGGGGCACTTGTGGGGCTGGGGGGCAGTTATGGGGCCGGGGGCACTTGTGGGGCTGGGGGCACTTGTGGGGCTGGGGGGCAGTTATGGGGCTGGGGGCACTTGTGGGGCTGGGGGGCAGTTATGGGGCTGGGGGCACTTGTGGGGCTGGGGGCAGTTATGGGGCTGGGGGCACTTGTGGGGCTGGGGGGCACTTGTGGGGCTGGGGGGCAGTTATGGGGCTGGGGGCACTTGTGGGGCTGGGGGGCACTTGTGGGGCTGGGGGCACTTGTGGGGCTGGGGGGCAGTTATGGGGCTGGGGGCACTTGTGGGGCTGGGGGGCACTTGTGGGGCTGGGGGGCAGTTATGGGGCTGGGGGCACTTGTGGGGCTGGGGGGCACTTGTGGGGCTGGGGGCACTTGTGGGGCTGGGGGCAGTTATGGGGGGCTATGGGGGTCATTGGGGGCACTTACAGGGTGGTTATGGGGCGCTGGGGGCAATGGGGGGCAGTTATAGGGCTGGGGCAGTTATGGGGCAGGGGCAGTTATGGGGCACTGGGGCAGTTATGGGGCTGGGGCAGTTATGGGGCAGGGGCAGTTATGGGGCAGGGGCAGTTATGGGGCTGGGGCAGTTATGGGGCACTGGGGCAGTTATGGGGCACTGGGGGCAGTTATGGCACTGGGGCAGTTATGGGGCACTGGGGCAGTTATGGGGCTGGGACAGTTATGGGGCACTGGGGGCAGTTATGGGGCACTGGGGGCAGTTATGGGGCAGGGGCAGTTATGGGGCTGGGGGCACAGGGGGCAGTTATGGGGCTGGGGCAGTTATGGGGCTGGGGCAGTTATGGGGCAGGGGCAGCTATGGGGCTGGGGCAGTTATGGGGCAGGGGCAGTTATGGGGCACTGGGGGCAGTTATGGGGCTGGGGCAGTTATGGGGCACTGGGGCAGTTATGGGGCAGGGGCAGTTATGGGGCACTGGGGGCAGTTATGGGGCTGGGGCAGTTATGGGGCAGGGGCAGTTATGGGGCACTGGGGCAGTTATGGGGCACTGGGGCAGTTATGGGGCACTGGGGCAGTTATGGGGCTGGGGCAGTTATGGGGCAGGGGCAGTTATGGGGCAGGGGCAGTTATGGGGCACTGGGGCAGTTATGGGGCACTGGGGGCAGCTATGGGGCACTGGGGCAGTTATGGGGCACTGGGGCAGTTATGGGGCAGGGGCAGTTATGGGGCTGGGGCAGTTATGGGGCACTGGGGCAGTTATGGGGCTGGGGCAGTTATGGGGCTGGAGTAGTTATGGGGCAGGGGCAGTTATGGGGCACTGGGGCAGTTATGGGGCACTGGGGGCAGTTATGGGGCTGGGGCAGTTATGGGGCACTGGGGCAGTTATGGGGCACTGGGGCAGTTATGGGGCAGGGGCAGTTATAGGGCAGGGGCAGTTATGGGGCTGGGGCAGTTATGGGGCACTGGGGCAGTTATGGGGCACTGGGGCAGTTATGAGGCAGGGGCAGTTATGGGGCAGGGGCAGTTATGGGGCTGGGGCAGTTATGGGGCACTGGGGCAGTTATGGGGCTGGGGCAGTTATGGGGCTGGGGCAGTTATGGGGCACTGGGGCAGTTATGGGGCACTGGGGCAGTTATGGGGCAGGGGCAGTTATGGGGCAGGGGCAGTTATGGGGCTGGGGCAGTTATGGGGCAGGGGCAGTTATGGGGCACTGGGGGCAGTTATGGGGCTGGGGGCAGTTATGGGGCACTGGGGCAGTTATGGGGCTGGGGCAGTTATGGGGCAGGGGCAGTTATGGGGCACTGGGGCAGTTATGGGGCACTGGGGCAGTTATGGGGCACTGGGGCAGTTATGGGGCAGGGGCAGTTATGGCACTGGGGCAGTTATGGGGCACTGGGGCAGTTATGGGACACTGGGGGCAGTTATGGGGCAGGGGCAGTTATGGGGCACTGGGGCAGTTATGGGGCACTGGGGCAGTTATGGGGCACTGGGGCAGTTATGGGGCAGGGGCAGTTATGGGGCACTGGGGCAGTTATGGGGCACTGGGGCAGTTATGGGGCTGGGGCAGTTATGGGGCACTGGGGCAGTTATGGGGCACTGGGGCAGTTATGGGGCGCTGGGGCAGTTATGGGGCACTGGGGCAGTTATGGGGCACTGGGGCAGTTATGGGGCACTGGGGCAGTTATGGGGCACTGGGGCAGTTATGGGGCTGGGGCAGTTATGGGGCAGGGGCAGTTATGGGGCAGGGGCAGTTATGGGGCAGGGGCAGTTATGGGGCACTGGGGCAGTTATGGGGCAGGGGCAGTTATGGGGCACTGGGGCAGTTATGGGGCTGGGGGCACTGGGGCAGTTATGGGGCACTGGGAATTTGGGAAATTGGGGGAGGGTCCTTGGGGGGCCCTGGATCATTTTCGGAGGTGGGAATTTGGGATTTGGACGAGAATTTTGGATTTTGGGATTTGAGAGAATTTGGGATTTGGGAGGGAATTTGGGATTGGCAGAATTTGGGGGAATTTTTGATTTGGGGGAGGAAATTTGGAATTTGGAAGAGAATTTCAAATTTTGGGATTTGGGGAGATTTGGAATTTGGGATTTGGGAGGGAAATTGGGATTGGCAGAATTTGGGATTTGTGGGAATTTGGGATTTGGAGAGGGAATTTCGGATTTGGGGCCAATTTGGGATTTGGAGGGGAATTTGGAATTTGGAATTTGGGGGAATTTGGGATTTGGAGGGGAATTTGGAATTTGGGCGAGGAAATTCGGAATTTGGGGGGATTTTGGGATTTGGGGGAGGGAATTTGGGATTTGGAAGAGAATTTTGGATTTTGGGATTTGGGGGAGGGAAGTTGGTATTGGGGACTGGGAATTTGGGATTTGGGAGGGGATTTGGGATTGGCAGAATTTGGGACTTGGGGAAATTTGGGATTTGGGAAATTTAAGATTTGGGATTTGTGGGGGAGAATTTGGGATTTGGGGGCAATTTGGGAGAGGGAATTTGGGGTTTGGAGCAGAATTTCAGATTTTGGGATTTGGGGGAATTTGGGATTTTGGGAATTGGGGAAATTTGGGATTTGGCGAGGGAATTTGGGATTTTTATGAAAATTTTGGATTTGTGGATTTGGAGGAGGGAATTTGGGATTTGGGGGAGGGAATTTGGGATTTGGGGGAATTTGGGATTTTGGGATTTGGGAGGGAATTTGGGATTGGCAGAATTTGGGGGAATTTGGGTGAATTTGGGATTTGGGGGAAATTGGGATTTGGAGAGGGAATTTGGAATTTGGGGGCATTTGGGATTTTGGGGTGGGAATTTGGGATTTGGAAGAGAATTTCAAATTTTGGGATTTGGGGGGGATCTTTGCGGGGGTTCACCAAAAGCCCCCAAATTCCCAAAAATACCCTCAACCCCCCCCCCCAAATCCCTAAAAAATTGCCAAAAAAATCCCAAAAAATCCCAAAAAAATCCCCAAAAATTCCTAAATTTCCGGAAATCGGGCAGGGCGAGCAACCACGGGATCAGCCTGGACGAGATCCCGGCCGAGCGCCGCCGGAAGCTCGAGAAGGCGCGGCCGGGGCAGGTGCTGAAATAGCCCCGCCCACCAGGTGAGGCCACGCCCACGAAGGGGAAAGCCACGCCCAGAAAATGGGAGAAACTCCACCCACAAATGGGGGAACCACGCCCCCAAGGGATAAACCACGCCCATCAATGGGAGAAACCACGCCCTTAAATGGGGGAGCCCCGCCCCTGAATGAGAGAAACCACGCCCACTAATGGGAGAAGCCCCGCCCACAAAAGAGGGAAACCACACCCATAATTGAGAGAAGCCCCGCCCACAAGAGACAAATCCCGCCCTTAAATGAGAGAAACCCCGCCCACAAACAGAAGCCCCGCCCACAGAAAGGAGGAAACCCCGCCCCAAATGGGCTAAACCCCGCCCCCAAGTGGGACACGCCCACCCAGGCATGCCCCGCCCCACTCGGTAAGCAAACCCCGCCCCCAGGTAGGACACGCCCCTCAGGTGAGCCCCACCCCCAGCCCATGGGTGAGCCCAGCCCTGGCCACGCCCCTCTGTAGCCCCACCCTCCACCTGGCCACGCCCACCCCAACCTCGCCGGCTCATTTGCATCTCATTATCCCCACAGCCCAAGGCGGCCCCGCCCCGCCCCTGAGGGGCGGAGCCAGCGCCGATTGGCCGCCGAGAGACCCCGCCCCGGTGACGTCACAGGAGGCGGAGCCCGGGCGCTTCAAGGGGACAAAGTGACACTGGGGGGCGGGGCTTGGCTAGGAGTGGGCGGGGCTTGGACAAGAGAGGCGGGGCTGGCTGTGGAGGGGGCGTGGCTTGTTCCGGAGGGGCGGGGCTTTGATCAAAGAGCGGGGCTTGGACCAAGGGGCGGAGCTTGAACTTTTAAGGGACAGCGTTTGAGCCAAAAGGGGCGTGGCTTGCTCTAAATGGGCGTGGCTTGGTCCAGGGGCCGGGCCCCAGCAGCCAATAGGATCTCGACTCTCACAAAGGGGCGGAGCCGTCGGGGGATGTTTGTCCAATCGGAGCCCAGGGCGGCCATCTTGTCCCCCCAGCAGCAGCCAATGGCGGCGCAGCTCCGCTCTTAAAGGGCCAGCGCGCGGGGTTGGGTTCAGGCTCGTTTTTCCCGGTTTTTTTTCCCGGATTTTTTTCCCGTTTTTTTCCCAATTTTCCCTGATTTCTCCTCATTCCCGAGGCCCCGCCCCCTCCCTGCCCCTCCCCCACCCCCGTAGAGCCTCCAATAAAATCAATCCCAAAGATTTTGGTAGGAAAACAACAGAGTTTGGTTCCAGAGGGGCTCGGCCGGCGCCATCTTGGGGGGAGGGGCGGGGCCACGGCGGCCATCTTGGGGGCGGGGTCACGGTGGCCATCTTGGGGGCGGGGCAATGGCCGCCATCTTGGGGGCGGGGTCATGGCAGCCATGTTGGGGGGGATCATGGAGGCCATTTTGGGGGTGGAGCCATGGCAGCCATGTTGGGTGGGGCCATGGACGCCATCTTTGGGCGGGACCATGGTGGCCATGTTGGGAGTGGAACCATGGTGGCCATATTGGGGGTGTGGTCATGGCAGCCATGTTGGGGCAGGGCCATGGTGGTCATGTTGGGGGTGGGGGCATGGCAGCCATGTTGGGGCAGGGCCATGGACGCCATATTAGGACGGGGTTGTGGTGGCCACCTTGGGGTGGGGCCATGGAGGCCATTTTGGGGATGGGGGTATGGCAGCCATCTTGGAGCGAGGTCATGGTGGCCATGTTGTGGCAGGGCCTTGGCAGCCATCTTGGAGACATGGCCTCAGCAGCCATGTTGGGGGTGTGGTCATGGCAGCCATGCTGGGGTGGGGTCATTGTGGCCATTTTGTGGATGGGACCATGGCGGCCATATTGGCGGTCTGCTCATTGTGGCCATCTTGGGGGCAGGGTCCAGTCAGCCATTTTGGGGGCGTGGTCATGGTAACCATATTGGGGTGGGTCCATGGTGGCCATTTTGTGGGTGGGACCATGGCAGCCATGTTGGGGGTGGGACCATGGAAACCATTTTGAGGGTGGGGCCATGGCAGCCATATTGGGGTGAGGTCATGGTGGCCATTTTGGGGGTGGGGCCATGGCAGCCATGTGGGGGCAGGGCCATGGAGACCATTTTGGGGCAGGGTGATGGCAGCCTTTTTGGGGGCGGGGCCATGGTGGCCATTTTGTAGATGGGATCATGGTGGCCATTTTGGGGGTGGGGCAATGGCAGCCATCTTGGGGTGGGGTCACGGCAGCCATGTTGGTGTAGGGCTATGGAGGCCATTTGGAGACAGGATCATGACAGCCATCTTGTGGGGGGTCATGGCAGCCATGTTGGGGTGGGGTCATGGTGGCCATGTTAGGATGGAGTCATGGTGGCCATGTTGGGGTGGAGTCATGTCAGCCATGTTGGGGTGGGGTCATGGCAGCCATGTTGGGGTAGTCATGGCGGCCATGTTGGGGTGGGGTCATGGCAGCCATGTTGGGGTGGAGTCATGGCGGCCATGTTGGGGTGGAGTCATGGCGGCCATGTTGGGGTAGGGCCATGGTCACCATGTTGGGGTAGAGTCATGGTGGCCATGTTGGGGCAGAGTCATGGTGGCCATGTTGGGGTGGGGTCATGGTGGCCATCTTGGGGTGGAGTCATGGCAGCCATGTTGGGGTAGGGCCATGGTCGCCATCTTGGGGATGGGGCAATGGCAGCCATCTTGGTCTGGGGTCATGGTGGCCATGTTGGGGTGGGGTCACGGCGGCCATATTGGTGTAGAGCTATAAAAACCATTTTGAAACAGAGTCACGACAGCCATCTTGTGGGTGGAGCCAAGGCAGCCATCTTGGGGGCGGGATCACAGCAGGGCGTGGCTGCGGCAGCCATTTTGGAGAGGGAATCACAACAGCCATCTTGTGGGCGTGGCCACGGCAGCCATGATGGGGGTGGGGTCACACTGTCCACTTCAGGCACCTGTGTGTGGGGGAGGGGAAGGTCAGGGGGCACCGGGGTGGGGCCCCTCCCCCCCACAACTGGGGGTCCCCGTGGCTGTGCCCCCCCACTCTGAGCAACCATTCCTCAGCCTTTTTCTCATTTTTTCCCAAATTTTTTCCCATTTTTTTCCCATTTTCCCCCTTTTTCATGTTTTCCCCTATTTTTTCCAATTTTCCCCCATTTTTTCCCCTTTCCCCCCCCATTTTTTCCTCATTTTCCCACCATTCTCCCCTATTTTTTCACCATTTTCCCACCAATTTCCCCCATTTTTTCCAGTTCTTTCTGTCATTTTTCCCCATTTCTTCTACCTTTCTCCACTATTTTTTCATTTCTTCCCATTTTTACACCATTTTTTCACTCTTTTTCCTTTCCCCCCCCATTTTTTCCTTTTTCCCTACATTTTTTCAGCATTTTCTCCCCATTTTCCCCCATTTTTCCACTGATTTCCCCCATTTTATCACCGATTTCCCCCATTTTTCACCATTTTTTCACCTTTTCCCCCCATTTTTTCACCGACTTGCCCCATTTTTCCACCAATTTCCCCCATTTTTCCAGCGATTTGCCCCAATTTTTCACCATTTTTTCCTCCTATTTTCCCTCATGTTTTCACCTTTTTTCTCCAATTTTTCCACCATTTTTCACGGCTTTTGCCTTTTTCTCACCATTTTTTCACCTATTTTCCCCCTTTTTTCACGTATTTTCTCCATTTTTCCACCGATTTTCGCCATTTTGTCACCAATTTTCACCGTTTTTTCTCCATTTTTCCCTGGTTTTTTTTCTCCCAATCCCTACCTGGTGTCCTGGTGTGTGCCAAGGCAGTGCTGCAGCAGTACCTGGCCCCACAGGTGACACACCTGTGCCATTCCAATACATTTTTCCCCAATTTTATCCCATTTTTTCACCGATTTTCACTCATTTTCCCCATTTTTTTCACTGATTTTTCCCCATTTTTTTCGCTGATTTTTCCCATTTTTTCACCGTTTTGTCCTCATTTTTCCCCCATTTCCACCATTTTCCCCATTTTTTCACCGTTTCGTTCTCATTTTTTCCCCATTTTTTCCCTGATTTTTCCTTATTTTTTCACTGATTTTTTTCTCCATTTCTTCACCGATTTTCACCCTTTTTTCAACAATTTTCACCGTTTTTTCACCGTTTTTTCTCCATTTTTTCACCCAACCCCTACCTGGTGTCCTGGTGTGTGCCGAGGCAGCGCTGCAGCAGTACCTGGCCCCGCAGGTGACACACCTGTGCCATTCCAATGCATTTTTCCCCATTTTTATCCCATTTTTTCACCGATTTTCCCCATTTTTTCACCCAATCCCTACCTGGTGTCCTGGTGGGTGCCGAGGCAGCGCTGCAGCAGTACCTGGCCCCGCAGGTGACGCAGGTGTGTCATTCTAATGCATTTTTATTCCATTTTTTCACTGATTTTCCCCATTTTTTCACCGATTTATCCTGTTTTTTCACCGATTTCCCCCATTTTTTCACCCAATCCCTACCTGGTGTCCTGGTGGGTGCCGAGGCAGTGCTGCAGCAGTACCTGGCCCCGCAGGTGACGCAGGTGTGTCATTCTAATACATTTTTCCCCATTTTTTCCCCATTTTTTCACTGATTTTTCCCATTTTTTCACTGATTTTCCCCATTTTTTCACCGTTTTTTCACCCAATCCCTACCTGGTGTCCTGGTGGGTGCCGAGGCAGCGCGTGCAGCAGTACCTGGCCCCGCAGGTGACGCAGGTGTAGGCCGAGGGGAAGCCGCAGACGGCGCAGAAATGGCGCTGGGGCAGTCGGGACGGCGCCGCCGCCGCCGAGACATAATTGGGGCCCTCGGCCGCGCTCAGGTTCTGCGGGGAAGGGAAATTCGGGGAAAATTCGGGGATTTTTGGGATCGGGGAGGTGGAAAATGTGGAATTTGGGGTAAAATTTAGGTACCGGGGCAGGGGGAATGGGAAATGATGAGAAAAATTTGGAGTGGAAAGTGAAAATCTCAGAGGGAATTTGGTCCTGAATGCAAAATTCAGCCTAGAATTCAACCCAAAATGCAAAATTCAGCCCAAAATTCAAGTGAAAAGCAAAAAATCCAAGCCAGAATTCAGAATAAAAGCCAAAATCCAACCCCAAATCCAACCCTAAATCCAACTCCAAACTGAAACCCAAATGCCACCCCAAATCCAGTTCAAAATCCAAAATTCAGCCCAAAATTCAACCGAAAATCAAAAAATCCAAGCCAGAATTCAGAATAAAAGCCAAAATCCAACCCCAAATCCAACCCCAAAATCCAACCCCAAAATCCAACCCCAAAATCCAACCCCAAATCTGACCCCAAATCCAATTAAAAATCCAAAATTCAGCCCAAAATTCAACTGAAAATCAAAAATGCAACCCAAAATCCAGATCCAAATCCATAATTCAGCCCAAAATTCAGCCCCAAATGCAGCTCAAAATCCAAAATTCAGGCCAAATCCTACCCAAAATCCAACCCCAAATCCAAAATTCAGCCCAAATCCCAAATTCCCCTCAAATCCCAAATTTCCCCCAAAATCGCAAATTCCGCCCAGATTTCCCTGATTCCCTCCCGAAATCCCAAATTCTCCCAAATTTCGCCCCAAAAATCCCAAATTTTGCCCAGAAATCCCAACTTTCCCCCAAAATCCCAAATTCCCTGACCCCCACCTGCTCCTCCAGCAGTGCCTGGAAATTTTTCCGGAAGCGAAGTTTGAAATGATCCCCTCGGGTTTTCTTTTTCTTCTTTCCTGGAACCCCAAAAATATCCCAAAATCACTCAAAAAATCATCCCAAAATCCCTGAAAAAATCACCCAAAAACCACCCAAAAAATCAGCCCAAAATCGCCCCAAAATCAACCAAAAAATCATCCCAAAATGACCCCAGTCACCCCAAAAATCACTGCAAAAATCACTGCAAAAATCACGCCAAAGTCACCCCGAAGTCACCCGAAAATTACCCCAAAGTCACCTCGAAATTCACCCCCAAAATCACCCCAAAGTCAGTCCAAAAATGACCCCAAAATCACCCAAAAATCACCCTGAAGTTACTCCAAAATCACCTCAAAGTCACCTCAAAATCACCCAAAAAATCACCCCAAAAAAACTCCGAAAAACACCCCAAAGTCATTCGAAAAATCGCCCCAAAGTCACCCCAAAATCAGCCCAAAATCACCTGAAAGTCACCCAAAATATCACCCAAAAAATCACTCCAAAGCCACCCCAAAATCACTCCCAAAAAATTACCTCAAAGTCACCCAAAAATCACCCCAGTCATCAAAAAAATCACCTCAAAGTCACCCCAAAATCCTCCAAAAATAACCTCAGAATCACCCCGAAATCACCAAAAAATTACCTGAAATCACCCCAAAGTCACCCAAAAATCACCCAAAAAATCATCCCAAAGTCACCCCAAAAATCCTCCAAAAATAACCCCAGAATCACCCCGAAGTCACCGAAAAGTCACCCAAAAAATCACCCCAGTCACCCCAAAAATCACCTCAAAAGTCACCCCAAAATCAGCCCAAAATCGTCCCAAAATTACCCCAAAAATCACCCCAAAATCACCCCAAAGTCACCCAAAACATCACCCCAAGGTCACCCCAAAATCATCCCAAAGTCACTCAAAAAATCACCCAAAAAATCACCCCTGTCACCCCAAAATCGTCCCAAAATCGACCAAAATCACCCAAAAAATCACCCCAAAAATAACCCCAAATTCACCCCAAAATCGCCCTGAAGTCACCCCAAAGTCACCTAAAAACACTAAAAATCACCCCAAAATTGCCCCAAAATCCCTGCAATAATCACCCCAAAATCACCCAAAATCCCTCCAAAACTCACTCCAAAATCGCCTCAAAGTCACCCCAAAATCCTCCAAAAATAACCTCAGAATCACCCCAAAATCACCAAAAAATTACCTGAAATCACCTCAAAGTCACCCAAAAATCACCCAAAAAATTATCCCAAAGTCACCCCAAAAATCCTCCAAAAATAACCCCAGAATCACCCTGAAGTCACCGAAAAGTCACCCAAAAAACACCCCAAAGTCACCCCAAAAATCACCCCAAATTCACCCCAAAATCGTCCTGAAGTCACCCCAAAGTCACCTAAAAACACTAAAAATCACCCAAAAATCACTGCAATAATCACCCCAAAATCACCCAAAATCACTCCAAAATCGCCTCAAAGTCACCCCAAAACAACCCCAAAAATCACCCCAAAGTCACCCCAAAATCCTCCAAAAATAACCTCAGAATCACCCTGAAGTCACCGAAAAATTACCCAAAAAATCACCCGTCACCCCAAAAAATCACCCAAAAAATCACCCAAAAATCACCCAAAAATCACCCCAAAGTCACCCCAAAATCGTTCCAAAATCAACCAAAATCACCCCAAAGTTACCGCAAAGTTACCCAAAACATCACCCCAAGGTCACCCCAAAAATCACCCCAAAGTCACTGCAAAAATCACCCAAAAAATCACCCCAAAAATAACCCCAAATTCACCCCAAAATCGCCCTGAAGTCACCCCAAAGTCACCTAAAAACACTAAAAATCACCCCAAAATCACTGCAATAATCACCCCAAAATCACTCAAAATCACTCCAAAATCGCCTCAAAGTCACCCCAAAATAACCCCAAAGTCACCCCAAAAATCATCCAAAAATAACCTCAGAATCACCCCGAAATCACCAAAAAATTACCTGAAATCACCCCAAAGTCACCCCAAAAATCACCCAAAAAATTATCCCAGAAGTCACCCCAAAATCGTCCCAAAATCAACCAAAATCACCCAAAAAATTACCCCAAAATCACCCAAAACAATCACCCCCAACTCACCCCAAAATCACAAAAAAAATCACCACAAAAAATCACCCCAAAGTCACCCCAAAATGACCTCAAAAAATCTCCCCAAAATTACCCCAAAGTCACCCCAAAGTCACCCAAACGTGACCCCAAAATCACCCAAAAAATCATCCCAAAATTAACCCAAAGTCACCCTAAAAATCACCCCAAAAATAACCCCAAATTCGCCCCAAAATCGTCCTGAAGTCACCCCAAAGTCACCTAAAAACACTAAAAATCACCCAAAAATCACTGCAATAATCACCCCAAAATCACCCAAAATCACTCCAAAATCGCCTCAAAGTCACCCCAAAACAACCCCAAAAATCACCCCAAAGTCACCCCAAAATCCTCCAAAAATAACCTCAGAATCACCCTGAAGTCACCGAAAAATTACCCAAAAAATCACCCGTCACCCCAAAAAATCACCCAAAAAATCACCCAAAAATCACCCAAAAATCACCCCAAAGTCACCCCAAAATCGTTCCAAAATCAACCAAAATCACCCCAAAGTTACCGCAAAGTTACCCAAAACATCACCCCAAGGTCACCCCAAAAATCACCCCAAAGTCACTGCAAAAATCACCCAAAAAATCACCCCAAAAATAACCCCAAATTCACCCCAAAATCGCCCTGAAGTCACCCCAAAGTCACCTAAAAACACTAAAAATCACCCCAAAATCACTGCAATAATCACCCCAAAATCACTCAAAATCACTCCAAAATCGCCTCAAAGTCACCCCAAAATAACCCCAAAGTCACCCCAAAAATCATCCAAAAATAACCTCAGAATCACCCCGAAATCACCAAAAAATTACCTGAAATCACCCCAAAGTCACCCCAAAAATCACCCAAAAAATTATCCCAGAAGTCACCCCAAAATCGTCCCAAAATCAACCAAAATCACCCAAAAAATTACCCCAAAATCACCCAAAACAATCACCCCCAACTCACCCCAAAATCACAAAAAAAATCACCACAAAAAATCACCCCAAAGTCACCCCAAAATGACCTCAAAAAATCTCCCCAAAATTACCCCAAAGTCACCCCAAAGTCACCCAAACGTGACCCCAAAATCACCCAAAAAATCATCCCAAAATTAACCCAAAGTCACCCTAAAAATCACCCCAAAAATAACCCCAAATTCGCCCCAAAATCGCCCTGAAGTCACCCCAAAGTCACCTAAAAACACTAAAAATCACCCCAAAATCACTGCAATAATCACCCCAAAATCACCCCAAATCACTCCAAAATCGCCTCAAAGTCACCCCAAAACAACCCCAAAAATCACCCCAAAAAATCACCCCAAAAATCACCCAAAAATAACCTCAGAATCACCCCAAAGTCACCGAAAAATTACCTGAAATCACCTCAAAATCACCCCAAAACCGTCCCAAAATCACCCAAAAAATCACCCCAAAGCTACCCTGGGACCCCCAAATTCCCCTGAAATCACCCCCAAATTCCCCCCAAAACCCCCCAGGACTCCCAAACTCCCTCCAAACATCCCCTAGGACCCCCAAATCCTCCCCCAAATTCCCCCCAAATCCCCCATTCCCAATCCCACAGAACCCCCTGAACTCCCCAGGACCCCCCAAATCCTCCCCAAATTCTCTCACCACTCTCAGCAGTGTCACTGAAGTGCGGCAGGCGCTTCCCGGGACCCCCAAATTCCCCCGAAATCACCCCCAAATTCCTCAGGGACCCCCCAAATCCCCCATTCCCGATCCCCAGGACCCCTCAAACCCCTCAGGGACCCCCAAAATCTCCCCAAATCCCCTCATAGGTCTCAGCAGTGTCACTGAAGTGCGGCAGGCGCTTCCCGGGACCCCCAAATCCTCCCCAAACCCCCCAAAACTCCTCCAGGACCCCCAAACCCCTCCAGGACCCCCCCGGGACCCCCCAAATCTCCCCAAATTCCCTCACCGGTCTCGGCGGTGTCGCTGAAGTGCGGCAGGCGCTTCCCGGGACCCCCAAATCCTCCCCAAATTCCCCGAAATTCTCCCCAAAGCCCCCTAAACTCTTCCAGGGCCCCCCAAACCCCTCCAGGACCCCCCAAATCTCCCCAAATTCCCTCACCACTCTCAGCAGTGTCGCTGAAGTGCGGCAGGCGCTTCCCGAGACCCCCAAATCCTCCCCAAATTCCTTTTCCCGATTCCCAAACTCCCCCAAATCCTCCCCAAACTCCCCAAAATCCCCCCCGGAACCCCCCAAACCCCCCCAGGGCCCCCCAAATCCGCCCAGGGCCCCCCAAAATCCCCCCAGGACCCCCCAAATCTCCTCACCGGTCTTGGCGGCGTCGCTGAAGTGCAGCAGGCACTTGCCGGGACCCCCAAATCCTCCATTCCCGATTCCCCAGGACCCCCAAACTCCCCCCAAATCCCCTCAGGTCCCCCTCAAACCCCTCAGGGACACCCCAAATCCTCCCTGGGACCCCCCAAACCCCCCAAAATCTCCTCACCGCTCTCGGCGGTGTCACTGAAGTGCGGCAGGTGCTTCCCGGGACCCCCAAACCCTCCCCAAATCCCCCTGAAATTGCCCTCAAATCCCTCCAAACACCCCGGGACCCCCTCAAATCCCCCCAAACTCCTCGAAATCCCCCCCAAATCCCCCGAAATCCTCCCCAAAGCCCCCTAAACCCCTCAGGGACCCCCCAAATCCCCCCAGGGCCCCCCAAACCCCTCCAGGACCCCCCAAATCCCCCCAGGACCCCCCAAATCTCCCCAAAATTCTCTCACCAGTCTCGGCGGTGTCGCTGAAGTGCGGCAGGCGCTTCCCGGGACCCCCAAATCCTCCCCAAATCCCCCCGAAATTGCCCTCAAATCCCTCCAAACACCCCTGGGACCCCCTCAAATCCCCCCAAACTCCTCGAAATCCCCCCCAAATCCCCCGAAATCCTCCCCAAAGCCCCCTAAACCCCTCAGGGACCCCCCAAATCCCCCCAGGGCCCCCCAAACCCCTCCAGGACCCCCCAAATCCCCCCAGGACCCCCCAAATCTCCCCAAAATTCTCTCACCAGTCTCGGCGGTGTCGCTGAAGTGCGGCAGGCGCTTCCCGGGACCCCCAAATTCCCCCAAAGCCCCCGAAATGTCCCCCAAACCCCCCATTCCCGATTCCCCAGGACCGCCAGGACCCCCTAAACCCCTCAGGGACCCCCAAATCCTCCCCAGGACGCCCCAAATCCTCCCCAAATCCCCTCACCGGTCTCGGCGGTGTCGCTGAAGTGCGGCAGGCGCTTCCCGGGACCCCCAAATCCTCCCCAAATCCCCCCCAAACCCCCCAAAATCCTCCCCAAACCCCCCTAAACTCCTCCAGGACCCCCCAAATCCCCCCGGGACCCCCCAAATCTCCTCAAATCCTCTCACCAGTCTCAGCAGTGTCGCTGAAGTGCGGCAGGCGCTTCCCAGGACCCCCAAATCCTCCCCAAATTCCTTTTCCCGATTCCCAAACTCCCCCAAATCCCCCCAAAATCCCCCCCGGAACCCCCCAAGCCCCCCCAGGACCCCCCAAATCTCCTCACCGGTCTTGGCGGCGTCGCTGAAGTGCAGCAGGCGCTTCCCGGGACCCCCAAAACCCCCGAAATTCTCCCCAAACCCCCCAAAACTCCTCCAGGACCCCCCAAACCCCCCCAGGACCCCCCAAATCTCCCCAAATTCCCTCACCGCTCTCAGCAGTGTCGCTGAAGTGCGGCAGGCGCTTCCCGGGACCCCCAAACCCTCCCCAAATCCCCCCGAAATTGCCCTCAAATCCCTCCAAACACCCCTGGGACCCCCTCAAATCCCCCCAAATCCTCCCCAGGACCCCCCAAATCTCCCCCAAATTCCCTCACCGGTCTCGGCGGTGTCGCTGAAGTGCGGCAGGCGCTTCCCAGGACCCCCAAATCATCCCCAAACCCCTCGAAATCCCCCCCAAATCCCCCCAGGACCCCCTCAAATCCCCCCAAATCCTCCCCAGGACCCCCCAAATCTCCCCCAAATTCCCGCACCGGTCTCAGCAGTGTCACTGAAGTGCGGCAGGCGCTTCCCGGGACCCCCAAATTCCCCCAAAGCCCCCGAAATCCTCCCCAAATCCCCCATTCCCGATTCCCCAGGACCGCCAGGACCCCCTAAACCCCTCAGGGACCCCCAAATCCTCCCCAGGACGCCCCAAATCCTCCCCAAATCCCCTCACCGGTCTCGGCGGTGTCGCTGAAGTGCGGCAGGCGCTTCCCGGGACCCCCAAATCCTCCCCAAATCCCCCCCAAACCCCCCAAAATCCTCCCCAAACCCCCCTAAACTCCTCCAGGACCCCCCAAATCCCCCCGGGACCCCCCAAATCTCCTCAAATCCTCTCACCAGTCTCAGCAGTGTCGCTGAAGTGCGGCAGGCGCTTCCCAGGACCCCCAAATCCTCCCCAAATTCCTTTTCCCGATTCCCAAACTCCCCCAAATCCCCCCAAAATCCCCCCCGGAACCCCCCAAGCCCCCCCAGGACCCCCCAAATCTCCTCACCGGTCTTGGCGGCGTCGCTGAAGTGCAGCAGGCGCTTCCCGGGACCCCCAAAACCCCCGAAATTCTCCCCAAACCCCCCAAAACTCCTCCAGGACCCCCCAAACCCCCCCAGGACCCCCCAAATCTCCCCAAATTCCCTCACCGCTCTCAGCAGTGTCGCTGAAGTGCGGCAGGCGCTTCCCGGGACCCCCAAACCCTCCCCAAATCCCCCCGAAATTGCCCTCAAATCCCTCCAAACACCCCTGGGACCCCCTCAAATCCCCCCAAATCCTCCCCAGGACCCCCCAAATCTCCCCCAAATTCCCTCACCGGTCTCGGCGGTGTCGCTGAAGTGCGGCAGGCGCTTCCCAGGACCCCCAAATCATCCCCAAACCCCTCGAAATCCCCCCCAAATCCCCCCAGGACCCCCTCAAATCCCCCAAATCCTCCCCAGGACCCCCCAAATCTCCCCCAAATTCCCGCACCGGTCTCAGCAGTGTCACTGAAGTGCGGCAGGCGCTTCCCGGGACCCCCAAATTCCCCCAAAGCCCCCGAAATCCTCCCCAAATCCCCCATTCCCGATTCCCCAGGACCGCCAGGACCCCCTAAACCCCTCAGGGACCCCCAAACTCCTCAGGGACCCCCCAAATCTCCCCCAAATCCCCTCACCGGTCTCGGCGGTGTCGCTGAAGTGCGGCAGGCGCTTCCCGGGCCGGGGCAGCCCAGCCTGGGGATCGTCCCCGAAGTTGTCATTCTCCAGAGCCTCGAGCTGCCTGTGCAGCCTGCGCTGGCGCGTGGCTCCGTCCAGGACCCGCCGGGGACCCCCCTCGGGCAGCCGAGCTGGGGAGGGGGCGGTGAGACCCCCGGGGACCTCCCCAAATTCACCCCAAAACCACCAGGAACCGAGAATCCCCAAAAATCCCAAAAAACCAAAAAATTCCCCAAAAATCCCCATAAAAAAGGGACCCTGCGCTGCTGTGTGGCTCTGTCTGGGACTCTCCGGGACCCCCCTGGGGCAGCCGAGCTGGGGAGGGGGAGGTGAGACCCCCGGGGACCTCCCCAAATTCAGCCCAATTCATCCCAAATTCACCCCAAAAACTGAGAATTCATAAAAATCCCAAAAATTCCAAAAAAATCGGGAACTGGCCCCAAAATAGGGATCCTCCTGTGGTGATTTCCAGGACCCACCGGGGACCCCCCTGGGGCAGCCGAGCTGGGGAGGGGGCGGGGAGACCCCCGGGGACCTCCCCAAATTCACCCCAAAACCACCAGGAACCGAGAATCCCCAAAAATCCCCCAAAAAACCCAAAAAATCCCCATAAAAAAGGGACCCTGTGCTGCCGCGTGGCTCTGTCTGGGACTCTCTGGGACCCCCCTCGGGCAGCTGAGCTGGGGAGGGGGAGGTGAGACCCCCGGGGACCTCCCCAAATTCACCCCAATTCACCCCAAAACCGAGAATCCCCAAAAATCCCCAAAAATCCCAAAAATCAGGAACTGACCCCAAAGTAGGGACACTTGTATAGTGATTTCTGGAACTCTCTGGGACCCCCCTGGGGCAGCCGAGCTGGGGAGGGGGCGGGGAGACCCCCGGGACCTCCCCAAATTCACCCCAAATTCACCCCAAAACCGAGAATTCCCAAAAATCTCAAAAATCCTAAAAACCCCCCAAAAAAGGGATCCATCCCCAAAATAGGGATCCCTCAGAGACCCCCGGGGACCTCCCCAAATTCACCAAAATCCCAAAAATCCCAAAAAATTGGGGCCCACCCTAAAACAGGGACCCATCAGAGACGCCCAAAATTCCCCCAAATTCACCCAAATTCATACAAGAATGGGGAATTCATAAAAATCCTAAAAATCCCAAAAAAATTGGGACCCTCCCCAAAATCGGGGCGCTCTCAGAGACCCCCGGGGACCTCCCCAAATTCCCCCAAATTCACACAAGAATGGGGAATTTACAAAAATCCTAAAAATAAAAAAAAAAAATTGGGACCTTCCCCAAAATAGTGACCCCTCAGAGACCCCCGGGACCTCCCAAATTCACCCAAATCCCAAAAATCCCCAAAAATTGGGGCCCACCCTAAAACAGGGACCCCTCAGAGACCCCCGAAATTCCCCCAAATTCAGACAGGAATGGGGAATTCATCAAAATCCCAAAAATCAAAAAAAATTGGGACCCTCCCCAAAACAGAGACCACTCAGAGACCCCCGGGGAGTTCCCCAAATTCACCCAAATTCACACAGGAATGGAAAATTCATAAAAATCCTAAAAATCCCCAAAAAATGGGACGCATCCCCAAAATCGGGACCCTCTCAGAGACCCCCAAAATTCCCCAAATTCAGCCAGGAATGGGAAATTCACAAAAATCCTAAAAAACAAAAAAAATCGGGACTCGCCCCAAAATCGGGACCCCTCAGAGACCCCCGGGGACCTCCCCAAATTCCCCCAAATTCACACAGGAATGGGGAATTCACAAAAATCCTAAAAATAAAAAAAAAAATTGGGACCTTCCCCAAAATAGTGACCCCTCAGAGACCCCCGGGACCTCCCAAATTCACCCAAATCCCAAAAATTCCCAAAAATTGGGACCCTCCCCAAAATAGTGACCTCTCAGAGACCCCCGGGACCTCCCCAAATTCACCCAGGAACAGGGAATTGACAAAAATCCCAAAAAATCCCCAAAAAATGGAATCCTCCCCAAACCCGGGACCTCCCAGAGACCCCCGGGGACCTCCCCAAATTCACCAAAATCCCAAAAATCCCCAAAAATTTGGACCTTCCCCAAAATAGTGACCTCTCAGAGACCCCCGGGGACCTCCCCAAATTCAGCCAGGAATGGGGAATTCATAAAAATCCTAAAAATCCTAAAAATTGGGACCCTCCCCAAAATCGGGACCCCAAACTGACCCCGGGACCCCCAAAATTGGGCACCGGGACCACTCAGGACCCCCCGGGACCCCCAAAATGGCCCTGGGACCCTCTGGGACCCCTAAATTCGATACCGAGACCCCCCAAAAAGGCCCCGAGACCCCCTCAGGACCCCCCAAACTGACACCGGGACCCCCAAATGGGGCACTGGGACCCCTCAGGACCCCCAAACTCCACACCAGGACCCTCCAAACCAGCACCGGGACCCCCAAACCGACACTGGGACCCCTCAGGAGCCCCCGGGACCCCCAAAAGGGCCCTGGGACCCTCTGAGACCCCCAAATTCCATACCGGGACCCCCAAAACAGCTCTAGGACCCCCTAAAATGGGGCTGGGACCCCCAAACCAACGCCGGGACCCGCTCAGGACCCCCGAACCGACACCGGGACCCCCAAATGGGGCCCAGGGACCCCTCAAGGCCCCCGGGACCCCCAAACTGACACCGGGACCCCCTAAATCAGGCCCGGGACCCTCTGGGACCCCCAAATTCCATACCAGGACCCCCAAAACGGTTCCAGGACCCCCTAAAATGGGGCCAGGACCCCAAAACCGAGCCCGGGATCCCCTCAGGACCCCCAAACGGACACCGGGACCCCCAAATGGGGAACTGGGACCCCTCAGGACTCCCCAAAAGGGCCGTGGGACCCTCTGGGACCCCCAAATTCGATACCGGGACCCCCAAATCGACCCCGGGATCCCCTCAGGACCCCCCGAACCGACACCGGGACCCCCCAAAATTGGGCACCGGGACCCCTCAGGACCCCCCGGGACGCCCAAAACGGGCCCGGGACCCCCAAACCGAGACCCCTCAGCACCCCAGGTCCCTCCCGGGATACCGAGACCCTTCAGGACCCCACGGGTTTCCCCAGACCGACCCCGAGGACCCCCAAACTCCACACCGGGACCCCCTCAGGACCCCCCGAACAGACACCGGGACCCCCAAAAAGCCCCCGGACCCCTCTCGCCCCTCTCCCTCACCCGACGTTTTCTTCTCTCCCATCATGAGGCGACCTCCCCTCAGCGGCGCTCCACTTCCGCCCTCACTGACGTCACTTCCGCTCCCTGCCCGCCTCAATTCCGCCCTCACGGCGCGCCGCCATTTTGAGTGTGTCTCCAAGCCCCGCCCCTTCCGCCCGCCGCCATTTTGAGTGTGGCGTCCCCCTCGGGAAGCCACGCCCCTTTTTACTTTTGGCAACGTGGCAGCCCCGCCCAGGCCCCGCCCCCCGGCGCTGATTGGCGGAGGGGCGGAGCGGCGGGCGGGGATTGGCTGAGGCGCGGAGGGAGGCCCCGCCCCCGCTCCGGGCCACGCCCCCGTCCCGCCATGGCCGCGCTCGTGGTTCTCTTGCTGCTGCTCCTGCAGAGCCCCCCCGGGACCCCCAAAAACTGCCCCGAAACTGCCCCCGGGACCCCCAAAAACTGCCCCGAAAATTCAGCCTGGACCCCCCAAAACTGTCCCGAAAATTCTCCTCCCGGGACCCCCAAAAACTGCCCCGAAAGTTCCCCCGAGACCCCCCAAACCTGCCCCAAAGACCCCCCCGGGACCCCCCAGAGCCCCCCCGAGAACGGTGAGTGGGGTCAGGGGGCGTGGGGGGCGGGGGGAGGAGGGGCTGGGGTCACTGGGGGGGGGTCAGGGGTCACTGGGGGGTCCCAGGGGTCACTCAGGGGTCACTGGGGAGGGGTTGGGGTCCCAGGGGTCATTGGGGTGGGGTCAGGGGTCACTCAGGGGGTCCCAGGCGGGTCCCAGGGGTCACTGGGGAGGTCTGAAGGGTCACTGGGGAGGGGTCAGAGTCACTCAGGGGTCACTGGGGAGGGGTCAGGGGTCACTCGGGGGGTCCCAGGGGTCACTGGGGAGGGGTCGAGGGGTCCGGGGGGGTCAAGGGTCATTGGGCAGGGATCACTGAGGGTCACTGGGGAGGGGTCCCAGGGGTCATTGGGGTGGGGTCAGAGGTCACTGGGGAGGGTCAGGGGTCACTGGGGGGTCTGAAAGGTCATTGGGGGGTCCCAGGGGTCACTGGGGAGGGGTCGAGGGGTCCAGGAGGGGTCAGGGTCACTGGGAGGGGTCCCGGGGGGGTCCCAGGGGTCAGGGGAGGGGTCAAGGGTCACTGGGGATGGGTCAGTGGGAAGGTCTGAGGGGTCACTGGGGGGTCCCAGGGGTCACTCAGGGGTCACTGGGGGGTCCCTGGGGAGGTCTGAGGGGTTCTGGGGGGCTCTGAAGGGTCACTGGGGAGGTCCCAGCGGTCACTGGGGAGGGGTTGGGGGTCCCAGGGGTCACTGGGGTGGGGTCAGGGGTCATTGGGGTGGGGTCAGGGGTCACTGGGGAGGGTCAGGGGTCACTGGGGGGGGTCTGAAAGGTCACTGGGGGGTCCCAGGAGGGTCCCAGAGGTCACTGGGGGCGGTCCGAAGTCAATGGGGGGGTCCTGGGGGTCACTGGGGAGGGGGTCAAGGGTCACTGGGGATGGGTCAGGGGTCCCTAGGGAGGTCTGAGGGGTTCTGGGGTCTCTGAAGAGTCACTGGGGGGTGCCAGGGGTCACTGGGAGAGGTCAGGGGAGAGGTCAGGGGTCCCAGGGGTCACTGGGGAGAGCTTGAGGTGTCCGGGAGGGGTCAGCATCACTGGGGAGGGGTCTCAGGGGTCACTCAGGGGTCACTGGGGTGTGCCAGGGGTCACTGGGGAGGGGTCAGGGTCACTGGGGGGTCACTCAGGTGTCAGTCAGAGGATTCTGGGGGGGCTCAGGGGTCACTGGGGAGGGGTCAGGGCAGGACTGTGGTCACTGAGGGTCAGTGGGAGAGGTCGGAGGCTCTGGGGGGGTCCCAGGGGGTCCCAGGGGTCACTGGGGAGGGGTCGGGGGTCAATGGGGGGTCCCAGGAGGGTCCCAGAGTGGGGGCAGGGCGGGGCAGGGATCACTGAGGGTCACTCAGAGGGGTCAGGGGTCAATGGGGAGGGGTCCCAGGGGTCATTGGGAGGGGTCAGGGGTCACTCAGGGGTCACTCAGGGGTCATTGGGGGGGGTCCTGGGGGTCACTGGGTGGGTCAAGAGTCCTGGGGGGGTCCCAGGGGTCACTGGGGGAGTCTGAAGTGACACTGGGGAGGGCTCAGGGGTCACTGGGGAGGGGTCCCAGGGGTCACTCAGAGGGGTCAGGGGTCAGTGGGAGGGGTCAGGGGTCACTGGGAGGGGTCAGGGGTCACTCAGAGGGGTCAGGGGTCACTGGGAGGGTCAGGGGTCACTAAGGGGGGGTCAGGGGTCCTAGGGGGTCCTGGGGGTCCCAGGGCAGGGCAGGGGTCACTGAGGGTCACTGGGAGGGTCAGGGGTCACTCAGGGGTCACTAGGGGTCACTGGGGTCACTCAGGGGTCACTCAGGGGTCAGGGGTCACTCAGGGGTCACTGGGAGGGTCAGGGGTCACTCAGGGGTCACTCAGGGGTCAGGGGTCACTCAGGGGTCACTGGGAGGGTCAGGGGTCACTCAGGATTTCCCTGTTTTTCCCATTTTTCCCCCCAATTTTCCCCCCAATTTTTCCCCCTATTTTTCCCATTTTTCCCATTTCCCCATTTTTCCCCATTTTTCCCCACTTTCTTACGTTTTTCCCAATTCTGGGGTTTTTCTCCCCATTTCCCCCCATTTTTCCCCTATTTTTTCCCCATTTTTCCACATTTCCTCACATTTTTTCCAATTTCCCAGTTTTTCCTCCCCATTTTCCCCAATTTTTTCATATTTTCCTCCCATTTTTCCCATTTTCCTCATTTCCCCCCCCCCATTTTCCCCATTTTTTTCCCCGTTTTCCCCTATTTTCTCCTGGTTTTTCCCATTTTTTCCCCATTTTCCCATTTTTCCCCATTTCTCCCCCATTTTTCCCCATTTTCTGCTCTTTTTTCCTGGTTTTTCCCATATTTCTCGCCCATTTTTGCCCGTTTTTTCCCCAATTTTTCCCATTTTTCCCATTTTCCCCCATTTTCCCCCATTTTTCCCCATTTTTCCCATTTTCCCCCATTTTCCCCCATTTTTCCTCCTTTTTTTTCCATTTTTCCCATTTTTTCCCCAATTTTCCCCCATTTCCCCCCATTTTTCCCATTTTTCCCCCAATTTTCCCCATTTTTCCCATTTTCCCCCCATTTTTCCCCCATTTTTTCCATTTTTTCCCCGTTTTTCCTGTTTTTCCCCCAATTTTCCCCATTTTTCCCATTTTCCCCCCATTTTTCCTCCATTTTTCCCATTTTTTCCCCGTTTTTCCTGTTTTTTCCCCATTTTTTCCCCATTTTTCCCAATTTCTCGGTTTTTCTCCCCAGATCTCTTGGTGCTCACCGTGGCCACGGAGGAGACCGACGGCTTCCAGCGCTTCCTGCGCTCGGCCCAGGCCTTCAACTACAGCGTCAGGGTCAGTTTGGGGCGAAAAACGGCAAATTTGGGAAAATTTGGGGAAAATTCGGGGAAAATTGGGGAAAATTTGGGTAATTTTGGGCAATTTTTGGGGGAAAGTAGGGAGAAAAAAGTTGAGATTTCGGGGGGAAATTTGGGGGAATTGGGGACATTTGGGGAAAATTTGGGGGAATTTAAGGAAAATTCAGGGAAATTTGGGGAAAATTCAGGGGAATTTGGGGGAATTTGGGGAAAATTCAGGGAAATTTGGGGAAATTTGGGGAAAAATTGGGGGAATTTGGGGAAATTGAGGAAATTTGGGCAATGGCTTCCAGCGCTTCCTGCGCTCGGCCCAGGCCTTCAACTGCAGCGTCAGGGTGAGAGTTTGGGGAGAAAAACGGGAAATTTGGGCAAATTCGGGGAAATTCGGGAAAATTTGGGGAATTTTGGGGAAATTTGGGGAAAATTTGGGGGAAAATGGGGGGAAAAAGTTCAGCTTTGGGGGAGAAATTAGGGGAAATGGGGGAATTTTGGGGAAAATTTGGAGAGAAATTGAAGAAATTTGGGGAATTTGGGGGGAATTTGGGAAATTTCAGGGAAATTTGGGGAAATTTGGGGAAAATTCAGGGAAATTTGGGGAAATTTGGGGAAAAATTGGGGGAATTTGGGGAAATTGAGGAAATTTGGGCAATGGCTTCCAGCGCTTCCTGCGCTCGGCCCAGGCCTTCAACTGCAGCGTCAGGGTGAGAGTTTGGGGAGAAAAACGGGAAATTTGGGCAAATTCGGGGAAATTCGGGAAAATTTGGGGAATTTTGGGGAAATTTGGGGAAAATTTGGGGGAAAATGGGGGGAAAAAGTTCAGCTTTGGGGGAGAAATTAGGGGAAATGGGGGAATTTTGGGGAAAATTTGGAGAGAAATTGAAGAAATTTGGGGAATTTGGGGGGAATTTGGGAAATTTCAGGGAAAATTTGGGCAAAATTTGGGGAAAATTCAGGGAAAATTCAGGGAAATTTGGGGGAAAATTGAGGAAATTTGGGCAATGGCTTCCAGCGCTTCCTGCGCTCGGCCCAGGCCTTCAACTGCAGCGTCAGGGTCAGTTTGGGGAGAAAAACGGGAAATTTGGAAAAATTTGGGGAATTTTGGGCAAATTCGGGCAAAATTTGGGGAATTTTGGGAAAATTCGGGGAAAATTCAGGGAAATTTGGGGCAATTTGGGGGAAAATGAGGGAAAAAAGTTGGGATTTCGGGGAGAAATTAAGGGAAATTGGGGACATTTGGGGGAAATTTGGAGAGGAATTGAGGAATTTTGGGGGATTTGGGGAAAATTCGGAGGGATTTGGAGAAAATTCAGGGAAATTTGGGGAAAATTTGGGAAAATTCAAGGAAATTTGGGGAAAATTCGGGGCAATTTGGGGGAAAAAGTTGAGATTTCGGGGAGGAATTGGGCGATTTGGGGAAAATTTATGGGGAAATTTAGGAAAATTTGGGGAAATTTGGGGAAAATTTGGGGAAAATTCAGGGAAAATTTGGGGGAATTTGGGGCAAATTGAGGAAATTTGGGCAATGGCTTCCAGCGCTTCCTGCGCTCGGCCCAGGCCTTCAACTGCAGCGCCAGGGTGAGAGTTTGGGGAGAAAAACGGGAAATTTGGGCAAATTCGGGGAATTTGGGGAAAATTCGGGGAAATTTGGGGCAATTTGGGGGCGAAATGGGGGAGAAAGTGGAGATTTGGGGGAATTTTTGGGAAATTTGGGGAAATTTGGGGCAAATTGGGGGAATTTTGGGGAAATTCGTAGGGGAGTTTGGGTAAATTTGGAGGAAAATTCAGAAATTTGGAGGATTTTGGAGGGAAGTTGGGGAAATTTTGGGGAAATTCGGAGGAATTTGTGCAAATTTGGTCGAGTCGGGGAAAATGGGGAAAATTTGGGGCATTTGGGAAAATTTGGGCAGAATTTGGAAGCTTTTTGGGGGAATTTGGGGCTTTGTGGGAAAATTTGGGGGAAAATGGGGGGAAAAAGTTGAGATTTGGGGGAGAAATTGGGCGAATTTGGGAGTTTGGGGAAATTGGGGCAGAAATTTTTCCCATTTCCCCCATTTTTTCTCATTTTCTCCATTTTTCTCTCTTTTCCCTCCCCCTTTTTCCATTTTTCTCTCATTCCTTCTCCGTTTCTCCTCATTTTTTCCCATTTCCCTTTTTTCCCATTTTTTCCCATTTTCCCCATATTATTCCACACTTTTCTCCATTTTTTTTTATCCCCCTATTGTCCCATTATTTTTTCTGTTTTTTCCCCCATTTTTCCTTATTTTCCTATTTTTTTTCTCTGTTTTTTTTCCCGATTTCCCTGGTTCTTCTCTCCACTTTTCCCATTTTTTTCTCTGTTTTTTCCCCATTTTCCTGGTGCTTCTCCCCCATTTTTCCCCATTTTTTTCCCTATTTTTTCATTATTTTCCCCATTATTTTCCCCATTATTTCTCCCCATTTTTCCCCATTTTCTCCCCCATTTTTCCCCATTTTTTTCCCTATTTTTTCATTATTTTCCCCATTATTTCCCCATTATTTCCCCCATTTTCTCCCCCGTTTTTCCCATTTTCTCCCCCATTATTTTCCCCGTTTTTTTCCCATTTTCTCTGATTTTCCCCCCTTATTTTCCTCTCATTTTCCCCATTTTTTTTCCCCATTTTTCCCCTTATTTTTCCCATTTTCCCCTGATATTTTCCCATTATTTTCCCCTTTTTTTTCTGGGTTTTTTTTCCCATTCTCGGGGTTTTTCTCCCTATTTTCCCCCATTATTTTCTCTGGGGTTTTTTTCCCTTTTTCTGGGGTTTTTCTCCCCATTTTCCCCATTTTCTGTTTTTTCCCCCATTTTTCCCATTTTCTCTCCATTTTCCTCTCCATCTTTCCTATTTTTTCTCATTATATTTCCCATTATTTTCTGCTTATTTTTCCCATTATTTTTCCCCATTATTTTCCTATTTTAACCTAATTTTTCCCCCTTATTTTCCCATTTTCTCCCTATTTTTCCCAATTTTCCTCTCATTTTCCCCTCATTTTTCCCCATTATTTTCCCCATTATTTTCCCCATTTTTTCCCCATTTTTCCCATTATTTTCCCATTTTTCCCCCATTTTTACCCCGATTTTTCCCCCATTTCTCCCCCATCTTTTCCCCATTTTTCCCCTCATTTTTCCACATTTTTTCCCAATTTTCCCGTCCATTTTCTCCCCCATTTCCCCATTATTTTCCCATTACTTTCCCCATTTTCTCCCTATTTTTTCCCCTTTTTTCCCCATTATTTTCCCCATTTTTTCTCCATTTCCCCCCTAATTTTCCCCCATTTTTCCCTGCATTTCCGAATTTTTCCCCCATTTTCTCCCCCATATTTTCCCCATTTTTCCCCACTATTTTCCCCATTATTTTCCCCATTTTCCTCTCCATTTTTCCCCTTTTCTCCGATTTTTTTTCCCTATTTTTCCCCAATTTTTTCCCATTTTTTCCCCCATTTTCCCCCCTTATTTTTCCCATTATTTCCCCATTTCCCCCCCATGTCTTCCCCATTGTTTTTCCCATTTTTCCCATTATTTTCCTCATTTTTTCCCATTTCCCCCCATTTTTTTCCCTATTTTCTCATTATTTTCCCCATTCCCTCTCCTTATTTTCCCCATTATTCTCCCCATTTTCTCCCCCATTTTTCCCATTTCTCCCCCATTATTTTCCCCGTTTTTTCCCATTTTCTTTGATTTTTCCCCCTTATTTTCTTCTCATTTTCCCCAATTTTTTCCCCATTTTCTCCCCTTATTTTCCCCATTTTCTCCCCATTTCTCCCCCATTTTTCCCCATTTTCTCCTCCATTTTTTCCCCTTATTTTTCCCATTTTCCCCTGATATTTTCCCATTATTTTCCCCTTTTTTTTTCTGGGTTTTTTTGCCCATTCTCGGGGTTTTTCTCCCTATTTTCCCCCATTATTTTCTCTGGGTTTTTTTCCCTTTTTCTGGGTTTTTCTCCCCATTTTCTCCCCATTTTTCCCATTTTCTCCCCGTTTTTTGCCCATTTTCTGTTTTTCCCCCATTTTTTTCCCATTTTCTCTCCATTTTCCCCTCCATCTTTCCTATTTTTTCTCATTATATTTCCCATTATTTTCTCCTTATTTTTCCCTTAATTTTCCCCCATTATTTTCCTATTTTACCCCAATTTTTCCCCCTTATTTTCCCATTTTCTCCCTATTTTTTCCCCATTTTCCTCTCATTTTCCCCTCATTTTTCCCTCATTTTTCCCCATTATTTTTCCCCTTTTTTTCCCATTTTTCCCCCTTTTTCCCCCATTTTCCCCTCCATTTTTCCCATTATTTTCCTCATTTTTCCCCCATTTTCTCTCCCATTATTTTCCCATTTTTTCCCCATTTTTACACCGATTTTTCCCCCATTTCTCCCCCATCTTTTCCCCATTTTTCCCCTCTTTTCCCCCATTTTTTCCCGATTTTCCCCTCCATTTTCTCCCTCATTTCCCCATTATTTTCCCATTACTTTCCCCATTTTCTCCCTATTTTTTCCCCATATTTCCCCATTATTTTCCCCATTTTTTCTCCATTTCCTCCCCATTTTCTCCCCCATTTCCCCCCCAATTTCCCCCAACTTTTCCCCCACTTTCCCCCAACTTTTCCCCCATTTTCCCCCATTTTTTCCCCAATTTTTTCCCATTATTTTCCCCAACTTTTCCCCATTTTTTCCCCATTTTTTCCCCATATTTTTCCCATTATTTTCCCATTTTTCCCCCATTTTCCCCATTTTTTCCCCATTTTTTCCCCCTATTTTCCCCATTTTTTCCCCCTATTTTTCCCATTTTTTCCCCAATTTTTCCCCAATTTTTCCCCAATTTTTCCCCATTTTTTCCCCATTTTTTCCCCATTTTTTCCCCATTTTCCCCCATATTTTCCCCATTTTTTCCCCATTTTTCCCCATTTTCCTCATTATTTTCTCTGTTTTTTCCCCATTATTTTCCCCATTTTTTCCCCATTTTTTCCCCATTTCTCCCCATTTCTTCCCCATTATTTTCTCTGATTTTCCCCAATTTTTTCCCCAATTTTTTCCCATTTTGTTCCCCATATTTTCCCCATTTTTTCCCCAATTTTTTCCCATTTTCCCCATTTCTTCCTCATTATTTTCTCTGATTTTCCCCATTATTTTCCCCGATTTTCCCCATGATTTTCTCTGATTTTCCCCAATTTTTCCCCAATTTTTCCCCATTTTTTCCCCATATTTTCCCCATTTTTTCCCCATTTTTTCCCCATATTTTCCCCATTTTTTCCCCATTTTTTCCCCAATTTTTCCCCAATTTTTCCCCATTTTTTCCCCATATTTTCCCCATTTTTTCCCCAATTTTTCCCCATTTTTTCCCCATTTTTTCCCCATTTTTTCCCCATTTTTCCCCCATTTTCCCATGATTTTTCCCGTCCGCAGGCGCTGGGGCTGGGCAGGCCGTGGCTCGGGGGAGATGTTGCTCACAGCCCTGGGGGAGGACAGAAAGTTCGGTGGCTGCGGGGGGCGCTGGGAGCCCTGAGACACCAACACAGCCTCATCGTGCTCTTCGTCGACAGGTGAGGAGTTCGGGAAAATTTGGGGATTTTTTGGGAATTTTTGGGATTTTTTTCCGATTTTTTTCTGATTTTTTTCCGATTTTTTTCTGATTTTTTTTCGATTTTTTTCGGATTTTTTTTCGATTTTTTTCAGATTTTTTTTTCATTTTTTACCGATTTTTTTCGGATTTTTTGGTGAATTTCTGGGGGGATTTTTGATGAATTTTTTGGGATTTTTTTGGGATTTTTTGGTGAATTTTTTGGAATTTTGGTGATTTTTTTCAAATTTTTTGTGGTTTTTTTTTCAATTTTTTGTGAATATCAATTTTTTTAGTGAATTTTAAAGGGATTTTTGGGGAGGATTTGCATGAATTTAGGCAGAATTTTTGTGAATTTTTTCCGAATTTTTGGGGAGTTTTTTTTTTTAATTTTTGTTTAATTTTTATGGATTTTTGGTGAATTTTGGGGATTTTTCGGTGGCTGCGGGGGGCGCTGGGAGCCCTGAGACACCAACACAGCCTCATCGTGCTCTTCGTCCACAGGTGAGGAGTTCGGGAAATTTTGGGAATTTTTGGGGATTTTTTGGGGAATTTTTGGGATTTTTTTCGGATTTTTTTCAGACTTTTTTCAGATTTTTTTTCAATTTTTTTTGAATTTTTTTCGATTTTTTTTTAATTTTTTTAAAATTTTTTCCGATTTTTTTCGGATTTTTTGGGTGAATTTTTGATGAATTTTTTTGGATTTTTTTGGGATTTTTTGGTGAATTTTTTGGAATTTTTGTGATTTTTTTCAAATTTTTTGTGGTTTTTTTTCAATTTTTTGTGAATATTTATCCATTTTTTTAGTGAATTTTAAAGGGAATTTTTGGGGAGGATTTGCATGAATTTAGGCAGAATTTTTGTGAATTTTTTCCGAATTTTTGGGGAGATTTTTTTTTTAATTTTTGTTTAATTTTTATGGATTTTTGGTGAATTTTGGGGATTTTTCGGTGGCTGCGGGGGGCGCTGGGAGCCCTGAGACACCAACACAGCCTCATCGTGCTCTGAGTCCACAGGTGAGGAATTCGGGAATTTTTGGGAATTTTTGGGGATTTTTTTGGGAATTTTTGGGATTTTTTTCCGAATTTTTTCGGATTTTTTTTCGATTTTTTTCGGATTTTTTTCGATTTTTTTCAGATTTTTTTTTCATTTTTTACCGATTTTTTTCGGATTTTTTGGTGAATTTCTGGGGGGATTTTTGATGAATTTTTTGGGATTTTTTTGGGATTTTTTGGTGAATTTTTTGGAATTTTTGTGATTTTTTTCAAATTTTTTGTGGTTTTTTTTCAATTTTTTGTGAATATTTATCAATTTTTTTAGTGAATTTTAAAGGGAATTTTGGGGAGGATTTGCATGAATTTAGGCAGAATTTTTGTGAATTTTTTCCGAATTTTTGGGGAGTTTTTTTTTTTAATTTTTGTTTAATTTTTATGGATTTTTGGTGAATTTTGGGGATTTTTCGGTGGCTGCGGGGGGCGCTGGGAGCCCTGAGACACCAACACAGCCTCATCGTGCTCTGAGTCCACAGCTGAGGAATTCAGGAAATTTTGGGAATTTTTGGGGATTTTTTTGGGAATTTTTTGGAATTTTTTGGGGAATTTTTAGGATTTTTTTCAGATTTTTTTCAGATTTTTTTCAATTTTTTTTGGATTTTTTTCGATTTTTTTAAATTTTTTTTTTCATTTTTTTGTGATTTTTTTGGATTTTTTTGTGAATTTCTGGGGGGATTTTTTTCTGAATTTTTAGGGATTTTTTGTGATCTTTTCCCCATTTTGTATGCTTATTTTTCAATTTTTTGTGACTTTTTGTCAATTTTTGGGTGAATTTTCGAGGGAATTTTCAAGGCAATTTGTAAGAATTTAGGCAGAACTTTTGTGAATTATTTCCAAATTTTTTGGGGATTTTTTTTTTAAATTTTTGTTAATTTTTTTGCTGCATTTTTGGTGAATTTTGGGGATTTTTCGGTGGCTGCGGGGGGCGCTGGGAGCCCTGAGACACCAACACAGCCTCATCGTGCTCTTCGTCGACAGGTGAGGAGTTCGGGAAAATTTGGGGATTTTGGGGGATTTTTTGGGGAATTTTTCGGGTTTTTTTGGGATTTTTTTTCGAATTTTTTTGGATTTCTTTCGGATTTTTTTCAGATTTTTTTTTCGATTTTTTTCAGATTTTTTCGATTTTTTTTGAATTTTTTTTTCATTTTTTTCCAATTTTTTCATATTTTTTTTTTCGATTTTTTTCGGATTTCTTCCGATTTTTTTTTATTTTTTTTTAAATTTTTTCCGATTTTTTTTTTTATTTTTGGGTGAATTTTTTGGGAGATTTTTGATTAATTTTTTGGGATTTTTTTTTGTCTTTTTGTGAATTTTTTGGGCATTTTTGTGATTTTTTTTCAATTTTTTTGTGAATTTTTTCTAAATTTTGTGAATTGTTATCGATTCTTTAGTGAATTTTAAAGGGAATTTTTGGGAGAATTTGCATGAATTTAGTCAGAATTTTTGTGAATTTTTTGCGATTTTTTGGTGGAATTTTTGGGGAATTTTTGGCATTTTTTGGTGCATTTTTGGTGGATTTTTGGTGAATTTTGGGGATTTTTCGGTGGCTGCGGGGGGCGCTGGGAGCCCTGAGACACCAACACAGCCTCATCGTGCTCTGAGTCCACAGCTGAGGAATTCAGGAATTTTTGGGGATTTTTTGGGATTTTTTTGGGAATTTTTTGGAATTTTTTGGGGAATTTTTAGGATTTTTTTCAGATTTTTTTCAGATTTTTTTCAATTTTTTTTGGATTTTTTTCGATTTTTTTAAATTTTTTTTTTTCATTTTTTTGTGATTTTTTTTGGATTTTTTTGTGAATTTCTGGGGGGATTTTTTTCTGAATTTTTAGGGATTTTTTGTGATCTTTTCCCCATTTTGTGTGATTATTTTTCAATTTTTTGTGACTTTTTGTCAATTTTTGGGTGAATTTTCGAGGGAATTTTCAAGGCAATTTGCAAGAATTTAGGCAGAACTTTTGTGAATTATTTCCAAATTTTTTGGGGATTTTTTTTTTAAATTTTTGTTAATTTTTTTGCTGCATTTTTGGTGAATTTTGGGGATTTTTCGGTGGCTGCGGGGGGCGCTGGGAGCCCTGAGACACCAACACAGCCTCATCGTGCTCTTCGTCGACAGGTGAGGAGTTCGGGAAAATTTGGGGATTTTGGGGGATTTTTTGGGGAATTTTTCGGGTTTTTTTGGGATTTTTTTTCGAATTTTTTTGGATTTCTTTCGGATTTTTTTCAGATTTTTTTTTCGATTTTTTTCAGATTTTTTCGATTTTTTTTGAATTTTTTTTTCATTTTTTTCCAATTTTTTCATATTTTTTTTTTCGATTTTTTTCGGATTTCTTCCGATTTTTTTTAATTTTTTTTTAAATTTTTTCCGATTTTTTTTTATTTTTGGGTGAATTTTTTGGGAGATTTTTGATTAATTTTTTGGGATTTTTTTTTTGTCTTTTTGTGAATTTTTTGGGCATTTTTGTGATTTTTTTTCAATTTTTTTGTGAATTTTTTCTAAATTTTGTGAATTGTTATCGATTCTTTAGTGAATTTTAAAGGGAATTTTTGGGAGAATTTGCATGAATTTAGGCAGAATTTTTGTGAATTTTTTGCGATTTTTTGGTGGAATTTTTGGGGAATTTTTGGCATTTTTTGGTGCATTTTTGGTGGATTTTTGGTGAATTTTGGGGATTTTTCGGTGGCTGCGGGGGGCGCTGGGAGCCCTGAGACACCAACACAGCCTCATCGTGCTCTGAGTCCACAGCTGAGGAATTCAGGAATTTTTGGGGATTTTTTGGGATTTTTTTGGGAATTTTTTGGAATTTTTGGGGAATTTTTAGGATTTTTTTCAGATTTTTTCAGATTTTTTCAATTTTTTTTGGATTTTTTTCGATTTTTTTAAATTTTTTTTTTTCATTTTTTTGTGATTTTTTTTGGATTTTTTTGTGAATTTCTGGGGGGATTTTTTTCTGAATTTTTAGGGATTTTTTGTGATCTTTTCCCCATTTTGTGTGATTATTTTTCAATTTTTTGTGACTTTTTGTCAATTTTTGGGTGAATTTTCGAGGGAATTTTCAAGGCAATTTGCAAGAATTTAGGCAGAACTTTTGTGAATTATTTCCAAATTTTTTGGGGATTTTTTTTTTAAATTTTTGTTAATTTTTTTGCTGCATTTTTGGTGAATTTTGGGGATTTTTCGGTGGCTGCGGGGGGCGCTGGGAGCCCTGAGACACCAACACAGCCTCATCGTGCTCTTCGTCGACAGGTGAGGAGTTCGGGAAAATTTGGGGATTTTGGGGGATTTTTTGGGGAATTTTTCGGGTTTTTTTGGGATTTTTTTTCGAATTTTTTTGGATTTCTTTCGGATTTTTTTCAGATTTTTTTTTCGATTTTTTTCAGATTTTTTCGATTTTTTTTGAATTTTTTTTTCATTTTTTTCCAATTTTTTCATATTTTTTTTTTCGATTTTTTTCGGATTTCTTCCGATTTTTTTTAATTTTTTTTTAAATTTTTTCCGATTTTTTTTTATTTTTGGGTGAATTTTTTGGGAGATTTTTGATTAATTTTTTGGGATTTTTTTTTTGTCTTTTTGTGAATTTTTTGGGCATTTTTGTGATTTTTTTTCAATTTTTTTGTGAATTTTTTCTAAATTTTGTGAATTGTTATCGATTCTTTAGTGAATTTTAAAGGGAATTTTTGGGAGAATTTGCATGAATTTAGGCAGAATTTTTGTGAATTTTTTGCGATTTTTTGGTGGAATTTTTGGGGAATTTTTGGCATTTTTTGGTGCATTTTTGGTGGATTTTTGGTGAATTTTGGGGATTTTTCGGTGGCTGCGGGGGGCGCTGGGAGCCCTGAGACACCAACACAGCCTCATCGTGCTCTGAGTCCACAGCTGAGGAATTCAGGAATTTTTGGGGATTTTTTGGGATTTTTTTGGGAATTTTTTGGGATTTTTTTGGGAATTTTTAGGATTTTTTTCAGATTTTTTTCAGATTTTTTTCAATTTTTTTTGGATTTTTTTCGATTTTTTAAATTTTTTTTTTTCATTTTTTTGTGATTTTTTTTGGATTTTTTTGTGAATTTCTGGGGGGATTTTTTTCTGAATTTTTAGGGATTTTTTGTGATCTTTTCCCCATTTTGTGTGATTATTTTTCAATTTTTTGTGACTTTTTGTCAATTTTTGGGTGAATTTTCGAGGGAATTTTCAAGGCAATTTGCAAGAATTTAGGCAGAACTTTTGTGAATTATTTCCAAATTTTTTGGGGATTTTTTTTTAAAATTTTTGTTTATTTTTTTATGGATTTTTGGGGAATTTTGGGGATTTTTCGGTGGCTGCGGGGGGCGCTGGGAGCCCTGAGACACCAACACAGCCTCATCGTGCTCTTCGTCGACAGGTGAGAAATTCGGGAAAATTTGGGGATTTTTGGGGATTTTTTGGGGATTTTTTGGGATTTTTTTCCGATTTTTTTTCGATTTTTTTCGGATTTTTTTTTTATTTTTTTCGGATTTTTTTTTTTATTTTTTTCGAAATTTTTTTTCATTTTTTTCCAATTTTTTTCGGATTTTTTGGTGATTTTGGGGGGATTTTTTTGGTGATTTTTTTTTTAGATTTTGGGGAATTTTTAAAAAATTTTTTGGATTTTTTTTTCCATTTTTTTAAAATTTTTTGTGATTTTTTTGGTCAATTTTTAAAAATTTTTTTTTTTTAATTTTTTAGTGTATTTTAGAGAGAATTGGAGAATTTTAGGCAGAATTTTTATGATATTTTTGGGGAATTTTTGGGAATTTTTGGTGAATTTTGGGGATTTTTCGGTGGCTGCGGGGGGCGCTGGGAGCCCTGAGACACCAACACAGCCTCAGCCTGCTCTGAGTCCACAGGTGAGGAATTCGGGAATTTTTGGGAATTTTTGGGGATTTTTTTTGGGAATTTTTTGGGATTTTTTTGGGAATTTTTTTCCGATTTTTTTGGGAATTTTTCGGGATTTTTTGGGGAATTTTTCGGGATTTTTTGGGATTTTTTTTCCATTTTTTTCAGATTTTTTTCGATTTTTTTTTGGATTCTTTTTTTATATTTTTTTCGGATTTTTTTTTATTTTTTATAATTTTTTCTGGGTTTTTTTCGATTTTCTAAAAATTTTTTTCGGTTTTTTTCTGATTTTTTTTTTTTTTATTTTTTGGTGTTTTTTTTTAATTTTGGGGAATTTTAAAAAAAAATTTTTTGAATTTTTTTCAGGTTTTTTTTTCGATTTTTTGTGGTTTTTTGGTCAATTTTTTAAAATTTTTTTTTCATTTTTTAGTGTATTTTAGAGAGAATTTGAGAGAGGATTGGAGAAATTTGGGCAGAATTTTCCTGATATTTTTGGGAATTTTTTGGATTTTTTTGGGTGATTTTTTTTGCCTTTTTTGTGTGACTTTTTAATTGTTTTGGGGTGATTATTTTGGATTTTTGGGGTGATTTTTTAGGATTTTTTGGGTAATTTTTTCCATTTTTTGGCTGATTTTTTATATTCTGGGGTGATTTTTTGGGGTTTTTTGTACATTTTTTGGGGGTTTTGGACATTTTTTGCAGGATTTTTTTCTTTTTTATCAATTTTTGTATTTTTTCCTCACCTACAACCTGCTGTTCTCGAGGTTTTTTGGGTGATTTTTTTCCATTTTTGAGGTAATTTTTGGGTGATTTTTTTCCAATTTTTGGGTGATTTTTTGGGTGATTTTTTTCCATTTTTTGGGTGATTTTTGAGTGATTTTTTTTCCTTTTTTGCGGTGGTTTTTGGGGTGATTTTTTCCATTTTTTGGATGATTTTTGGGGTGATTTTTTCCATTTTTTGGGTTATTTTGGGGGCGATTATTTCCATTTTTTTGCTAATTATTTTGTTAATTTTTTCATTTCTCCTTAGCTACAATGTGCTGTTCTCGGGGTTTTTTTGGGCGATTTTTTTTATTTTTTGGATGATTTTTGGGTGATTTTTTTCCATTTTTTGGGTGATTTTTGGGGTCATTTATTTCCATTTTTTGGGTGATTTTTGGGGTGATTTTTTCCCATTTTTTGGGTGATTTTTTGGGTGATTTTTGGGTGATTTTTTGCATTTTTTGGGTCATTTTTGGGGTGATTTTTTCCATTTTTTGTGTTATTTTTGGGGCGATTTTTTCCATTTTTTTGCCTATTTTTTTGCTAATTATTTTGTTAATTTCTGAATCTCTCCCCAGCTATGACGTGCTGTTCTCGGGGCTTTTTGGGTGATTTTCTTCCATTTTTTGGCTGATTTTTGGGGCGATTTTTTCCATTTTTTGGGCGATTTTTGGGATGATTTTTGGGGCAATTTTTTCCTTTTTTTTTTTCATTTTTTCCCCAATTTCTCTGTTTCTCTCCCCAGCTCCGACCTGCTGTTCTTGGGGGGTTTTGGGTGATTTTTTCCATTTTTTGGGTGGTTTTTGGGATGATATTTTACATTTTTGGGGCGATTTTTGGGGTGATTTTTTTCCATTTTTCGGGTAATTTTTGGGGCGATTTTTGGGGCACTTTTTTCCTTTTTTTGGGTTATTTTTGGGGCGATTTTTTCCATTTCTTGTGTTATTTTTGGGGCGATTTTTTCCATTTTTTGGGGCGATTTTTTCCCTTTTTTGGGTGATTTTTGGGTGATTTTTGGGGTGATTTTTTCTATTTTTAAGTTGATTTTTGGGGCAATTTTTTCCATTTTTTGGGGCGATTTTTTCCATTTTTCGGGCGATTTTTGGGGCAATTTTTTCCATTTTTCGGGCGATTTTTGGGGTGATTTTTTCCATTTTTTGGATGATTTTTGGGGCGATTTTTTCCATTTTTTGGCTGATTTTTTGGGTGATTTTTGGGGTGATTTTTTCTATTTTTAGGGTGATTTTTGGGGCAATTTTTTCCATTTTTTGGGTTATTTTTGGGGCGATTTTTTCCATTTTTTGGGGCGATTTTTTCCATTTTTCGGGCGATTTTTGGGGTGATTTTTTCCATTTTTTGGGTGATTTTTGGGGCGATTTTTTCCATTTTTTGGCTGATTTTTTGGGTGATTTTTGGGGTGATTTTTTCCATTTTTTGTGTGATTTTTGGGGCAATTTTTTCCATTTTTTGGGTGATTTTTGGGGTGATATTTTCCATTTTTGGGGCGATTTTTTCCAATTTTTGGGGTGATTTTTGGGTGATTTTTGGGGCGATTTTTCCCATTTTTTTTCCATTTTTTCCCCAATTTCTCTATTCTCTCCCCAGCTACGATGTGCTGTTCTCGGGGTATTTTGGGGTGATTTTTTTCCATTTTTTGGGGTGATTTTTAGGGCAATTTTTTCCATTTTTTGGGCGATTTTTGGGGCGATTTTTTCCATTTTTTGGGGCGATTTTTTCCATTTTTTGGGGCGATTTTTTCCATTTTTTGGGTGATTTTTGGGGCGATTTTTTCCATTTTTTTGCTAATTTTTTTGCTAATTATTTTGTTAATTTCTCTATTCTCTCCCCAGCTTCGACGAGCTGTTCTCGGGGTTTTTTGGGGCGATTTTTTGGATTTTTTTGGATGATTTTTCGGTGGTTTTTTTCCATTTTTTGGGTGATTTTTGGGGTGATTTTTTTCCATTATTTGGGTGATTTTTTGGATGATTTTTGGGGTGATTTTTTCCATTTTTGGGGTGATTTTTGGGGCGATTTTTGCAGTGATTTTTTCCATTTTTTGGGTGATTTTTGGGTGATTTTTGGGGTGATTTTTTCCATTATTTGGGCGATTTTTGGGGCGATTTTTTCCATTTTTCGGGCGATTTTTGGGGCGATTTTTTCCATTTTTTGGGTGATTTTTGGGGCGATTTTTTCCATTTTTTGGGTTATTTTTTGGGCGATTTTTTCCATTTTTTGGGCGATTTTTGGGGCGATTTTTTCCATTTTTTGGCTGATTTTTGGGTGATTTTTGGGGCGATTTTTTCCATTTTTTGGCTGATTTTTGGGCGATTTTTGGGGCGATTTTTTCCATTTTTCGGGTGATTTTTGGGCGATTTTTGGGGCGATTTTTTCCATTTTTTGGGCGATTTTTGGGGCGATTTTTTCCATTTTTTTCCCATGTTTTCCCCAATTTCTCTGTTCTCTCCGCAGCTACGATGTGCTGTTCTCGGGGTCCCCGCGGGAGCTGCTGGCCAAGTTCCGGGGGTCCCAGGCTGGAGTTCTGTTCGCGGCCGAGGCTTTCTGCTGGCCCAGCCCCGAGCTGGGGGAGCTCTACCCGAGACCCCCGGCCCGGGGAAAGCCCTTCCTCAACTCGGGGGGTACAGACGGGGGAATTTGGGGGGAATTTGGGGAAATTTGGGGAAATTTGGGGGAATTTGGGGGGTCCTGGGTGGGATTTGGGTGAGATTTGGGGAGTTTGAGGGGAATTTGGGGAGGATCTGGGGGTCCTGAGTGGATTTTGGGAGCTCTACCCGAGACCCCCGGCCCGGGGAAAGCCCTTCCTCAACTCGGGGGGTACGGGGGGAGAATATTTGGGGAAATTTGGGGGAATTTGGGGATCCTGGGTGGGATTTGGGTGAGATTTGGGGAGTTTGAAGGGAATTTGGGGAGGATTTGGGGGAATTTTGGGGGGTCTTGGGGGAATTTGGGGGAAATTTGGGGGTCCTATGGGAGATTTGGGGGAATTTGGGTGTCCTAGGGGGAATTTGGGGAGGATTTTGGGGGTCTTGAGAGGGATTTGGGGAATTTGGGGAGTTTGGGGAGGATTTGGGGGTCCTGAGTGGATTTTGGGAGCTCTACCCGAGACCCCCACCCGGGGAAAGCTCTTCCTCAACTTGGGGGGTACAGACGGGGGGATTTGGGAGAATTTGGGGGAAATTTGGGGATCCTGGGTGGGATTTGGGTGAGATTTGGAGAGTTTGAGGGGAATTTGGGGAGGATTTGGGGGGTCCTGGGTGGGATTTGGGGGAATTTGGGTGCCCTAGGGGGAATTTGGGGAAATTTGGAGAAGATTTGGGGGTCCTGGAGGGGATTTGGGGAGGATTTGGGGGTCCTGGGTGAGATTTGGGGGGTCCTGGGGGGCATTTTGGGGAATTTCAGGGGAATTTGGGGAGTTTGGGGGAGAATTTGGGGAGTTTGGGGAGGATCTGGGGGTCCTGCTGGCCCAGCCCCGAGCTGGGGGAGCTCTACCCGAGACCCCCGGCCCGGGGAAAGCCCTTCCTCAACTCGGGGGGTACAGACGGGGGAATTTGGGGAAATTTGGGGAAATTTGGGGGTCCTGGAGGGGATTTGGGGGTCCTAGGGGAAATTTTGGGGCAATTTGGGGGTCCTAGGGGGAATTTGGGGAGGATCTGGGGGTCCTGAGTGGATTTGGGGGAGGTTTGGGGGAGTTTTGGGGGAATTTGGGGAATTTCAGGAGAATTTGGGGAGTTTGGGGAGGATCTGGGGGTCCTGAGTGGATTTTGGGAGCTCTACCCGAGACCCCCGGGCCGGGGAAAGCTCTTCCTCAACTCGGGGGGTACAGACGGGAATTTTGGGGAAATTTGGGGAAATTTGGGGGTCCTGAGTGGATTTTGGGGAGGTTTGAGAGGGGTTTGGGGGAGTTTGGGAAAGATTTGGGGGTCCTGGGGGGGTTTGGGGGAATTTTGGGGGTCCTATGAGAGATTTGGGGGAATTTGGGGGTCCTAGGGGGAATTGGGGGAGGATTTGGGGGTCCTGGGGGCGTTTGGAGGGTCCTGGGGGAGATTTGGGGAAGATTTAGGAATCCTAGAGGGGATTTGGGGAGGATTTGGGGGTCCTGAGTGGATTTGGGGGAATTTTGGGGGGTCCTGGCAGGAATTTCGGGGAATTTCAGGGGAATTTGGGGAGTTTGGGGAGGATTTGGGGGTCCTGAGTGGATTTTGGGAGCTCTACCCAAGACCCCCGGGCCGGGGAAAGCCCTTCCTCAACTTGGGGGGTACAGACAGGGCAATTTTGGGGAAATTTGGGGAAATTTTGGGGGTCCTGGGTGGGATTTGGGTGAGATTTGGGGAGTTTGAGGGGAATTTGGGGAGGATTTGGGGGGTCCTGGGTGGGATTTGGGGGAATTTGGGTGCCCTAGGGGGAATTTGGGGAAATTTGGAGAAGATTTGGGGAAGATTTGGGGGTCCTGGAGGGGATTTGGGGAGGATTTGGGGGTCCTGGGTGAGATTTGGGGGGTCCTGGGGGGGATTTTGGGGAATTTCAGGGGAATTTGGGGAGTTTGGGGGAGGATTTGGGGGAATTTGGGGAGGATTTGGGGGTTCAGAGTGGATTTTGGGGAGGTTTGGGGGAGTTTTGCAGGAATTTGGGGAATTTTGGGGAGGATTTGGGGAATTTGGGGAGGATCTGGGGGTCCTGAGTGGATTTTGGGGGAGCTCTACCTGAGACCCCCGCCCCGGGGAAAGCTCTTCCTCAACTCGGGGGGTAGGGGGAAGAATTTGGGGAAACTTGGGGGGTCTGGGGAAATTTGGGGGGTCCTGGGTGGGATTTGGGTGAGATTTGGGGAGTTTGAGGGGAATTTGGGGGATCCTGGGGGAGATTTGGGGAAGATTTAGGGGTCCTGAGGGGGATTTGGGGAGGATTTTGGGGGAAATTTGGGGAATCTTGGGGAGGATTTGGGGGTCTTGGGTGGGATTTGGGGAATCCTGAAGGGGTTTGGGGGGAATTTGGGGGTCCTGCAGGGGATTTTGAGGAGGTTTTGGGGGGTCCTGGGGGGAATTTAAGGAGATTTTGTGGGGTCCTGAGGAGGGGTTGGGGGGAATTTGGGGAAGATTTGGGGGTCCTGAGGGGCTTTGGGGAGGTTTGAGAAGGGTTTGGGGGGATTTGGGGGTCCTGAAAGGGATTTTGGGGGATCCTGGGGGAATTTGCGGAGGATTTTGGGGGTCCTGAGAGGGTTTGGGGGGAATTTGGGGATTCTGAGGGGATTTGGGGAGGATTTGGGGGTCCTGGGGGAATTTCAGGAGGATTTGGGGGGTCCTGAGAGGTTTTGGGGGGAATTTTGGGGGTCCTGGGAGGGTCTGGGAGAGATTTTGGAGGAATTTTGGGGGTCTTGAGAGGGTCTGGGGAGGATTTGGGGGGTCCTGAGGGGATTTGGGGGAATTTCAGGGGATTTTGGGGGGTCCGGGGGGGATTTTGGGGTGTTTGGGGAGGATTTGGGGTGGGGGGAGGAGTCCTGGGTGGGATTTTGGGGGAATTTTGGGGATTCTGAGGGGATTTGGGGAATTTGGGGAGGATTTGGGGGGTCCTGAGGGGGATTTTGGAGGAATTTCGGGGGTCCCGAGTGGATTTTGGGGAGGTTTGAGAGGGGTTTGGGGGGGATTTGGGGAATTTTGGGGAGTCCTGGGGGTTTTGAGGGAATTTGGGGAAGATTTTGGGGTCCTGGGTGGGATTTAGGGGATCCTGAGGGGGTCTGGAGGGAATTTTGGAGGAAATTTGGGGGTCTTGAGGGGGTTTGGGGGAATTCGGGGAAGATTTGGGGGTCTTGGGTGGGATTTGGAGAGGATTTGGGGGATCCTGGGGGAATTTGGGGTAAATTTTGGGGGTCTTGAGAGGGTTTGGGGGATTTGGGGCTCCTGGGGGGGATTTGGGGGAAGATTTGGGGGTCCTGGATGGCATTTTGGGGGTAATTTGGGGGGTCCCGAGAGGGTCTTAAGGAGATTTGGGGGGTTTGGGGGAATTCCCGGGGATTTTGGGGTGTCCCGGGGGGGATTTGGGGTCATTTTGGGGTGTCCTGGGAGATATTTGGGGAACTTTAAGAGGATTTTGGGGGGTCCTGAGAGGGTCTGGGTGAATTTGGGAGCTCTGGGGAGGAATTTGGGGTGGGGGGAGGTGTCCTGAGGGGGAATTTGGGGAATTTTGGGGAATTTTGGGGGTTTTTGGGGTGGATTTGGGGTGGTTTGGGGCACTCCCACAGAGGTTTTGGGGTCCCTTTTAGGCTTTTAGGGTTTTTGGGGGTCCCGGGGCTGTTTTTTGGGGTCACCCAGAGGTTTTTGGGGATTTTGGGGTTCCCGGGGTTGATTTTGGGGTTTTTGGGGTCCCGGGGCTGTTTTTGGGGCAATTCCCACAGTTTTTGGGGTCTCTTTTAGGGTTTGTGGAGTTTTTGGGGGTGCTGGAGCTGTTTTTGGGGGTCCTGGGGGTGATTTTGGGGTTTTTTGGGGTCCTGGAGCTGTTTTTGGGGATCCCAGGGCTGTTTTGGGGGTCTCCTTTCAGGTTTTTGGGCATCCTGGGGTTGATTTTGGGGTTTTTGGGGATCCCGGGGCTGATTTTGGGGTTGTTGGGGGTCCTGGGGTTGATTTTGGGGATCCCAGGGTTGTTTTTGGGACAATTCCCACAATTTTTGGGGTCCCTTTGGGGTTCGTGGGGTTCGCCCCAGCCCTGGGGGGTTTTTGGAGGTCCTGGGGCTGATTTTGGGGTCGCACAGAGGTTTTTGGGGTCCCTTTGGGATTTGTGGGGTTCAGGGTGGGTTCTGGGGGTTCCGGGGTTTTTTTTTTTGCTATTTTGGGGTCCCTTTCAGGGTTTTTGGGGTCCCGGCGTCAATTCTGGGGTTTTGGGGGGTCCTGGGGTTGATTTTGGGGCAATTCCTGCAGTTTTTGGGGTCTCCTTTAGAGTTTTTTGGGGTCCTGGAGTCGTTTCTGGGTATTTTGGGGGTCCTGAGGCTGGTTTTTTTTATTTTTGGGGGTCCCGGGGCAGTTTTTGGGGCGATTCTCACCATTTTTGGGGTTCTTTTAGGGTTCGTGGGCTTCACCCCAGCCCTGTGAGGTTTTTGGGGGTCCCAGGGTTGATTTTGGGGTTTTTGGGGATCCCAGGGCTGTTTTTGGGGTCCCGGGGTTTTGATTTTTTGGAGCAATTCCTGCAGTTTTTGGGGTCTCCTTTGGGGTTTTTGGGGGTCCCAGAGTTGATTTTGGGTGTTCCGGGGTTGATTTTGGGTTTTTTTGGGGGTCCCAGGGCAGTTTTTGGGACAATTCTCAAGGTTTTGGGGTCCCCTTTAGGGTTTGTGGGGTTCTGGGGGTTTTTGGGAGTCCCGGGGCTGTTTTTGGGGCAATTCCCACAGTTTTTGGGGTCTCTTTTAGGGTTTGTGGAGTTTTTGGGGGTGCTGGAGCTGTTTTTGGGGGTCCTGGGGGTGATTTTGGGGTTTTTTGGGGTCCTGGAGCTGTTTTTGGGGATCCCAGGGCTGTTTTTGGGGTCTCCTTTTGGGTTTTTGGGCATCCTGGGGTTGATTTTGGGGTTTTTGGGGATCCCGGGGCTGATTTTGGGGGTCCCAGGTTGGATTTTAGGGGTCTCGGGGCAGTTTTTGGGGTCACCCAGAGGTTTTGGGGTTCCCTTTCAGGGTTCGTGGGCTTCACCCCAGCCCTGTGGGGATTTTGGGGGTCCCGGGGTTGATTTTGGGATTTTTGGGGGTCCCAGCATTGTTTTGGGGCTATTTTGGGGTCGCACAGAGGTTATTGGGGTTCCCGGGGTTGATTTTGGGTTTCTTTGGAGTTCCTGGGGCTGTTTTTGGGGTCCTGGGGTTGATTTTGGGGTTTTTGGGGTTCCAGGGCTTGGTTTTTGGGTTTTTTTGGGGATCCCGGGGCTGTTTTTGGGGCAATTCTTGCAGTTTTTGGGGTTTCCTTTAGGGTTTTTTCGGTGTCCCGGGGTTGGTTTTGGGGATCCTGGGGTTGATTTGGGGATTTTTGGGGATTCTGGGGTTGATTTTGGGTTTTTGGGGTTCCCGGGGTTGATTTTGGGTTTTTTTGGGGGTCCCAGGATTGTTTTTGGGACAATTCCCACAATTTTTGGGGTCCCTTTAGGGTTCATTGGCTTCACCCCAGCCCTGTGGGGTTTTTGGGGGTCCCAGGGTTGATTTTGGGGTTTTTGGGTGTCCCGGGGTTGATTTTGGGGTTTTTGGGGTTCCAGGGCTTGGTTTTTGGGTTTTTTTGGGGCTCCTGGGGCTGTTTTTGGGGCAATTCCTGCAGTTTTTGGGGTTTCCTTTAGGGTTTTTTCGGTGTCCCGGGGTTGATTTTGGGGATCCTGGGGTTGATTTTGGGGTTTTTGGGGTTCCCAGGGCAGTTTTTGGGGTTTTTGGGGGTCCCAAGGCTGATTTTGGGGATCCTGGAGCTGTTTTTGGGGTCTCAGAGGAGTTTTTGGGGTCCCTGCAGGGTTCGTTGGCTTCGCCCCAGCCCTGGGGGGTTTTTGGGGATCCTGGGGCTGATTTTGGGGATTTTGAGGGTCCCAAGGCAGTTTTTGGGGACAATTCTCAAGGTTTTGGGGTCCCTGCAGGGTTCGTTGGCTTCGCCCCGGCGCTCTGGGCTCTGGTGGAACGTTGGCACTTCCGCGACGACGACGACGATCAATTGTTCTACACCGAGCTTTATCTGGACCCCAAAATCAGGGTGAGACCCCAAAATGTCCCAAAATATCCTAAATTATCCTAAAACATCCCAAAATCTCAATTGTTCTATACCGAACTTTTATCTGGATCCCAAAATCAGAGTGAGAGCCCAAAATGTCCCAAAATATCCTAAAATATCCCAAAATCTCAATTGTTCTACACCGAACTTTATCTGGATCCTAAAATCAGGGTGAGAACCTGAAATATCCTGAAATATCCTAAATTATCCCAAAATCTCAATTGTTCTATACTGAACTTTATCTGGACCCCAAAATCAGAGTGAGAGCCTGAAAATATCCTAAAATATCCTAAATTATCCTAAATTACCCCAAAATATCCCAAAATCTCAATTGTTCTGCACCGAACTTTATCTGGATCCCAAAATCAGAGTGAGACCCCGAAATGTCCCAAAATATCCTAAATTATCCCAAAATCCTAATTTTTTTCTACCGAACTTTATCTGGATCCCAAAATCAGAGTGAGAGCCCAAAATGTCCCAAAATATCCTAAAATATCCCAAAATCTCAATTGTTCTACACCGAACTTTATCTGGACCCCAAAATCAGAGTGAGAGCCTGAAAATATCCTAAAATATCCTAAATTATCCTAAATTACCCCAAAATATCCCAAAATCCCAATTGTTCTGCACCGAACTTTATCTGGATCCTAAAATCAGAGTGAGAGCCTAAAATATCCTAAAATATCCTGAAATATCCTGAAATATCCTAAAATCCCAATTGTTCTGCACTGAACTTTATCTGGATCCCAAAATCAGAGTGAGACCCCGAAATGTCCCAAAATATCCTAAATTATCCCAAAATCCTAATTTTTTTCTACCGAACTTTATTTGGATCCCAAAATCAGGGTGAGAGCCTAAAATATCCCAAAATGTCCTAAAATATCCTAAAATATCTTAAAATCCCAGTTGTTCTACACCGAATTCTATCTGGACCCCAAAATTAGGGTGAGAGCCCAAAAATATCCCAAAATATTGTAAAATATTCTAAAATATCCTAATGTATCTTAAAATGTGCCAAAATCCCAATTGTTCCACACCGAACTTTATTTGGATCCTGAAATTCGGGTGAGAGCCCAAAATATCCTAAATAAACCAAAATTATCCTAAAATATCCTAAAATATTCTGAAATATCCTGAAATATTCTAAAATCCCAATTGTTCTGCACTGAACTTTATCTGGATCCCAAAATCAGAGTGAGAGCCTAAAATATCCCAAAATATCCTAAAATATCCCAAAATATCCTAAAATATCCCAAAATATCCCAAAATCCCAATTGTTCTACACCCAACTTTATTTGAATCCTAAAATTAGGGAGAAAGCCTGGAATTATCCTAAAATATCCTAAATAACCCCAAAATATCCCAAAATCCCAATTGTTCTACACCAAACTTTATTTGGATCCCAAAATCAGAGTGAGAGCCCAAAAATATCCTAAAATATCCCAAAATATCCTAAATAACACCAAAATAACCTAGATTACCCCAAAATCCCAATTGTTCTACACTGAGCTCTATTTGGACCCCAAAATCAGAGTGAGAGCCCAAAAATATCCCAAAATTTCCTAAAATATCCCAAAATCCTAATTGTTCTGCACTCAGCTTCACCTCAATCCTAAAATCAGAGCGAGAGACAAATTTATCCTAAATAAACCCAAAATATCCTAAAATACTCCAAAATTACCCTAAATTACCCCAAAATCCCAATTGTTCTACACCGAACTTTATCTGGATCCCAAAATCAGAGTGAGGCCCCAAAATATCCTAAATAACCCCAAAATATCCCAAAATCTCAGTTGTTCTACATTGAGCTCTACCTGGATCCCAAAATCAAAGTGAGAGCCCAAAAACATCCCAAAATATCCTAAATTATCCCAAAATCCCAATTATTCTACACTCAACTCTATCTGGATCCTAAAATCAGAGTGAGAGCCAAAAAAATCCTAAAATATCCCAAAATCCCAAATGTTCTACACTGGACTTTATTTGGATCCCAAAATCAGAGTGAGAGCCCAAAAATATCCTAAAATATCCTAAAATATCCCAAAATCCCAATTGTTCTATACCGAACTTTATCTGGATCCCAAAATTAGGGTGAGGCCCCAAAATTCCTCCAAAATTCCTCCAAATCTGCCTAAATCACCCAAAATAGCCCAAATCACCGCAGAATTTCCCAAAATCATCCCAAAAATCACCGCAGAATTTCCCAAAATCATCCCCAAAAATCACCCCAGAATTTCCCAAAATGCCCCAAAATCCCCCAAATCCCCCCCAAAAAATCTCTTTTCCCTCCCAAATCTCCCCAAAATCCTTTTCCCCCAAAATCCCGATTTCTCCCCAAATTCCCTTTTCTCCCCAAATTCCCCCAAAAATTCCTTTTCCCCAAAAATCCCTTTTTCCCTCCAAAAAAACCCCAAAAATCTCTTTTTCCCTCTCCAAAAAAGACCCCAAAAAATATTCCTTTTTCCTTTCTCAAATCCCTAATTTTCCCCCAAAAAATCCTAAAAAATTCCTTTTTTTCCCCCAAATCCTCCTGACCTCTCTGTGCCTGATTTTGGGATTTGGGGATTTTGGGATTTTTGGGATTTGGGGATTTTGGGATTTTGGGAATTTTGGGATTTTTGGGATTTTGGGGATTTGGGGATTTTGGGATTTTGGGGATTTTGGGATTTTTGGGATTTTGGGGATTTGGAGATTTTTGGGATTTTTAAAATTTTTTTGAATTTTGGAGATTTTGGGGATTTTTGGAATTTTGGGGATTTGGGGGATTTTTGGAATTTTTGGGATTTTGGGGATTTTGGGATTTTGGAATTTTTGGGATTTTGGGTATTTTGGGATTTTGGGGATTTTTGGAATTTGGAGATTTTGGGATTTTGGAATTTTTGGGATTTTGGGTATTTTGGGGTTTGGGATTTTGGGATTTGGGGATTTTGGAATTTTTGGGATTTTGGGTATTTTGGGATTTTGGGGATTTTTGGGATTTGGGGATTTTGGAATTTTTGGGATTTTGGGATTTTTGGGGTTTGGGATTTTGGGATTTTTGGCGTTTTGAGTTTTGCGATTTTGGTGTTTTTGGAATTTTGGGGATTTTTGGGATTTTTGGAATTTGGGGATTTGAGGATTTTGGGATTTGGGGATTTTTGGCATTTTGGGATTTTTTTTTGATTTTGGAGATTTTGGGGTTTGGGTGTTTTTGGGGATTGTGGGATTTTTTAGTTTTTAGGATTTGGGGATTTGGGATTTTGGATTTTTGGGGATTTTGGAGTTTCTGGGATTTTGGGATTTTTTGGCATTTTGGGATTTTGGAATTTTCGAGTTTTTAGGATTTTGAGATTTGGAGTTTTGGGGATTTGGAACTTTGGGCTTTTGGGATTTTTGAGGTTTTGGGGATTTGGGGATTTTTGGATTTTTGAGTTTTGGGGGATTTTGGGATTTTGGGAATTTGATCTTTTGGAATTCTTTGGATTTTGGGTTTCTGGGATTTTGGGATTTGGAATTTTGGGATTTTGGGGTTTTTTTGTGATTTTGAGATTTTTGGGTTTTTTTGGTATTTGGGATTTTTGAGTTTTTAGGATTTTGGGATTTGGCATTTTTTGAATTTTAGGCTTTCAGGATTTTGGAAATTTGGGATTTTGGGGATTTTGGAATTTTTGGAATTTTGGAGATTTTGGGGATTTTGGGGATTTTGGGATTTTGGGGATTTTTGGAATTTTGGGGATTTTTGGGATTTTGGGGATTTTGGGTTTTGGGAATTTTGGGATTTTGGGATTTTTGGGGTTTGGGATTTTGGGATTTTTGGCGTTTTGAGTTTTGCGATTTTGGGATTTTTGGAATTTAGGGATTTGAGGATTTGGGGATTTGGGGATTTTTGGCATTTTGGGATTTTTTTTTGATTTTGGAGATTTTGGGGTTTTTGGGGCTTTTTGGGGATTGTGGGATTTTTTTAGTTTTTAGGATTTGGGGATTTGGGATTTGGGATTTTTGGGGATTTTGGAGTTTCTGGGATTTTGGGGATTTTTGGCATTTTGGGATTTTGGAATTTTCGAGTTTTTAGGATTTTGAGATTTGGAGTTTTTGGGATTTGGAATTCTGGGCTTTTGGGATTTTTGGGATTTGGGATTTTGGGAATTTGACATTTTGGAATTCTTTGGATTTTGGGTTTCTGGGATTTTGGGAATTTGGAATTTTGGGATTTTGGGGTTTTTTTGTGGTTTTGAGATTTTTGGGATTTTTTGGTATTTGGGATTTTTGAGTTTTTAGGATTTTGGGATTTGGCATTTTTTGAATTTTGGGCTTTCAGGATTTTGGGATTTTTGGAAATTTGGGATTTTGGGGATTTTGGAATTTTGGGGATTTTGGGCATTTTGGGGATTTTGGGGATTTTGGAATCCTGGGGATTTTGGAATTTTGGGGATTTTGGGATTTTTGGAATTTGGGGATTTTGGGATTTTGGAATTTTGGGGATTTTTGGAATTCTGGGGATTTGGGGATTTTTGGGATTTTTGGGGTTTTGGAATTTTTGAGATTTGGGATTTCGGAATTTTGGATTTTGGGTTTGGAATTTTGGGGATTTGGGGATTTTGGGGATTTTTGGTTTTTGGGATTTGGGGATTTTGGGTTTTGATATTTTGGGGTTTTGGGGTTTTTGGGAATTTGGGATTTTGGAATTTTGGGGATTTGGAGGATTTTGGGGAATTTGGGATTTTTGACCTTTCAGGATTTGGGATTTTGAGATATTTGGGGATCTGGGGATTTTGGGATTTTGGGGGATTTTTGGAATTTTTTTTTTGTTTTTTGGGGTTTTGGCATTTTTGGATTTTTGGGATTTTTGAGATTTTTGAGTTTTGGGATTTTGTGAATTTGGGATTTTGGGATTTTGGGATTTTTGAGGTTTTAGGATTTTGCAATTTGGGAATTTGGAATTTTGGAATTTTTGAGTTTTTAGGATTTGGGGATTTGGGATTTTGGGGTTTTTGGCGTTTTGAGTTTTGCAATTTTGGGGTTTTTGGAATTTTGGGGATTTTTGGGATTTTTGGAATTTGGGGATTTGAGGATTTGGGGATTTGGGGATTTTTTTTGATTGTGGAGATTTTGGGGTTTGGGATTTTGGATTTTTGGGGATTTTGGAGTTTCTGGGATTTTGGGGATTTTTGGCATTTTGGGATTTTGGAATTTTTGGAATTTTTTTGGTTTTTTGGGGTTTTGGCATTTTTGGATTTTTGGGATTTTTGAGATTTTTGAGTTTTGGGATTTTTGGAATTTGGGATTTGGGAATTTTGGGATTTTTGAGTTTTTAGGATTTTGCAATTTGGGAATTTGGAATTTTGGGATTTTCGAGTTTTTAGGATTTGGGGATTTGGGATTTTGGGATTTTTTTTTGAATTTTTGGGATTTGGAATTTTGGTAACTTGGGATTTTTGGGATTTGGGTTTTTTTTTTATTTTGAGATTTCAGAATTTTGGATTTTGGGATTGGAGTTTTTGGGATTTGGGGATTTTGGGGTTTGGGGGATTTTTGAATTTTTGAGTTTTTAGGATTTGGGGATTTGGGATTTTGGGATTTTTTGGGGGAGATTTTTGGTATTCGGAATTTCGGTAATTTGGGCTTTTAGGGATTTGAGATTTTTTTTTAGGATTTTGGGACTTTTGGGTTTTTAGGATTTTTGGATTTCTGAGGTTTTTTTAAAATTTGGGATCTTGGGGGATTTCGGCATTCGGGATTTTTGGGATTTTTGGGCTTTGGGAATTTCTGGGATGGGGAATTTTGGGATTTTTTGGGACCCCTGCCCCATTTCCCCCCAGGAGGAGCTGGGCCTGGCCCTGGACCATCACTCGGAAATCTTCCAGAACCTCAACGGAGCCCTCGGTGAGAGACACGGAAATTTGGGGAAAATTCGGGGAATTTTGGGGAGAATTCGGGAAATTTTGGGGAAATTTGGGGAAATTTTGGGGAAATTTGGGGAAATTTTGAGGAAATTTGGGGGAAATTCAGGAAAATTTGGGGGAATTTGGGGAAATTTTGAGGAAATTCGGGGAAATTTGGGAAAATTTGGGGGAATTTGGGGAAATTTTGAGGAAATTCGGGGAAATTTGGGGAAATTTAGGGGGAATTTGGGGAAAATTTGGGAAAATTTGGGGAAAATTTGGGAAATTTGGGGAGAATTTGGGGGAATTTGGGGAATTTTGGGGAAATTTGGGGAGGATTTGGGGAAATTCTGAGGAAATTCGGGGAAATATGGAGGAATTGGGAAAAAATTGGGGAAATTTTGGGGAAATTGGGGGATTTTGGGGAAATTTGGGGAGGATTTGGGGGAATTTGGGGAAATTTGGGGGAAAATTTGGGGAAATTTTGAGGAAACTCGGGGAATTTTGGGGGAAATTCAGGGAAATTTGGGGGAATTGGGAAAAAAATTGGGGAAATTTTGGGGAAATTGGGGGATTTTGAGGGATTTTGGGGGAATTGGGGGAAAATTTGGGGAAATTCGGGGAAATTTGGGGAATTTTGGGGGGAATTTGGGGAGAATTTGGGAGAACTGGGGAGAATTTGGGGGAATTGGGGGAAATTTGGGGGAAATTTGGGGAAATTTTGAGGAAATTCGGGGAAATATGGAGGAATTGGGAAAAAATTGGGGAAATTTTTTTGGAAATTGGGGGATTTTGAGGGATTTTGGAGGGGTTTTGGGGGAATTTTGGGGAAAATCTGATTGAATTTGGGAAATTTTGGGGATTTCGATGGAATTTGGGGGGAATTTTGGGGAAATTTGGGGAATTTTGGGGAATTTTGGGGAAATTCGGGGAAAATTCAGGAAATTTCGGGAGGATTTGGGGAAATTTGGGGGAATTTGAGGGAATTTGGAATTTGAGGGATTTTGGGGGGAAATTGGGGGAATTTGGGGAAAATTTGGGGAAATTTTTTGGGAATTTGGAGGAAATTCAGGGGAATTTGGGGGAAATTTTGGGGGAATTTGGGAAATTTGGGGAATTTTGGGGGAATTTGGGAAATTTGGGGAATTTGGGGAAATTTGGAGGGAATTTTGGAGAAATTTGGGGAATTTTGGGGAAATACGGGGAAATTTGGGGAAATTTTGAGGAATTTGGGGAAATTTGGAATTTGGAGGAAATTTGGGAGAATTTGGAATTTGAGGGATTTTGGGGGGAAATTTGGGGAATTTGGGAAATTTGGGGAAATCTGGGGAAAATTTGAATTTGTGGAATTTTAGGGGAAATTTTGGGAAAATTTTGGGAAATTTCAGAGAATTTGGAAAAAATTGGGGAAATTTTGGGAAAATTGGGGGATTTTGGGAGGGATTTGGGGGAATTTTGGGGATTTTGATGGAATTTGGGGGAAATTTTGGGGGAAATTTGGCGCAACTTGGGGAAAAATTGAGGGATTTGGGGGAATTTTGGGGATTTTTGGGAAAATTTTGGGATTTTGATGGAATTTGGGGAAATTTGGGGAATTTTGGGGAAAATTTTGGGGAAATTTTTGGGGATTCTGGGGAGGATTTGAAAGAATTTCGGGAATTTTGGGGAATTTAGGGGATTGGGGGAAATTTGACAAAAATAGGGGGAAATTTTGGGGAATTTGGGGAAATTTGAGGGAAATTTGGGGGAATTTGGGGAATGTTGCAATTTTGAGAAATTTGGGGGAAATTTGGAGAAAATTTTGGGGGAATTTGGGGAAAATTTGGGGGAAAATTTTGGGGAAATTTGGAGAATTTGGGGGGAATTTGGGGATTTTGGAGGGAAATTTGAGGGATTTTGGGGCAAACTGGGGAATTTTGGGGAAAATTTTGGGGGGAATTTTGGGAAATTTAGGGAAGATTTGGGGAATTTTCAGAGAATTTGGAAAAATTTGGGGGAATTTGGGGCTTTTGAGCGATCCTGGGGGGAGTTTTGGGGAATTTTTGGGAGAATTCGGGGAGGTTTTGGGGAATTTTGGGGAATTTTGGGGTTCCTGGAGAGATTTTGGGGAATTTTGAGACAATTGTGAGAGATTTTGGGGAGGATTTTGGGGGGAAAATTAGGGACTTTTTTGGGGATTTTTGGGGGAAATTTTGGGGATTTTTGGGGGAGATTTTGGGGAGGATTTTGGGGGGAGTTGGGGATGATTTTGGGGAAGATTTTGGGATGATTTGTGGGAATTTGGGGATCCTGGAGGGGATTTGGGATCTGGGGGATATTTTTGGGGTCCCAGAGGTGTTTTTGGGGTATTTTTTGGGTATTCCCAGGCTGCTTTTTGGGGTTTTTGGGGTGTTTTTGGGATTTTTGGGGTGTTTTTTGGGTTGTTTCAGTGTTCTTTTGGTTTTTTGTGGTGGTTTTGTGGTGTTTTTGGGGTTGTTTGGGTGTTTTTTGGGGTTTTTTGGGTTGTTTTGGGGTCTTTTGGGTGTTCTGGGATATTTTTGGGGTCCCAGGGGTGTTTTTGGGGTATTTTTTGGGTGTTCCCAGGCTGCTTTTGGGGTTTTTGGGGTGTTTGGGGGGTTTTTGGGGTACTTTTGGGGTTGTTTTGGTGTTTTTTGGCCTTTTGTGGTGGTTTTGGGGTGTTTTTGGGGTGTTTTGGGGATTTTTTGGGTTTTTGGGTGTTTTCTTGGGTTTTTTGTGGTGGTTTTGGGCTATTTTGGGGTGTTTTTGGTTTTTTTGGGGTATTTTTGGGGTTGTTTTGGGTGTTTTTTTTGGTTTTTTTGTGGTGGTTTTGGGGTATTTTGGGGTTTTTGGGGATTTTTGGGGTTGTTTGGGGTTTTTTTTGGGTTTTTTTGGTTGTTTTGGGGTATTTTGGGTGTTCTGGGGTATTTTTGGGGTCCCAGGGGTGTTTTTGGGGTGGTTTTGGATTCTTTTTGGGGCTTTTTGGGTTATTTTGGGGTGTTTGGGGTGTTTTGGGGGTCCTGGGTCAATTTTTGGGGTGTTTTTGGGGTTCCGGGGCAGTTTTTGGGGTGTTTTAGATTATTTTGGGGTGTTTTGGGGGTTTTTGGGGGTTTTGGAGTGCTCTGGGGGTGTTTTGGGGTATTTTGGGGTGTTTTTAGGGTTTTCGGGGTGGTTTGGGGCACTTCCTGGGGTTATTTTTAGGGTTTTTGTGGGTTTTGGGGCATTTTTGGGGGTCCTGGATTAGTTTCTGGGGTTATTTCTGGGGTTTTTGGCGTCCCAGGGCAGTTTCTCAGGTGGTTTTGGGGGTGTTTTCGGGGTTTTCGGGGTGTTTTTGGGTTTTTGGGGTGGTTTTGGGCTGTTTTTGGGGTTATTTTGGGGGTTTTTGGGGTCCCAGGGCAGTTTTTCAGGTGGTTTTGGGATTTTTTGGGGGTTTTGGGGTATTTTCGAGGTTTTTGGGGTGTTTTGGGCAGTTTTTGGGGTTATTTTCGGGGTCCTAGGGCAGTTTTTTGGGTGGTTTTGGGGTGTTTTCGGGGTTTTTGGGGCGGTTTTGGGGTATTTTTGGGGGTCCTGGGTCAGTTTCTGGGGTTATTTTCGGGATTTTTGGGGTTATTTTTGGGGTTTTGGGGTGTTTTGGGGTTTTTGGGGTGGTTTTGGGGTGTATTTGGGGTTATTTTCGGGGTTTTCAGGGTCCCAGGGCAGTTTTTTGGGTGGTTTGGGGGTGTTTTTGTGGTTTTGGGGTGTTTTTGGGGTTTTTGAAGGTCCTGGGTCAGTTTCTGGAGTTATTTTTTTGGTTTTTGGGGTTATTTCCGGGGTTTTTGGGGTTATTTTTTTTTATTTTTGGGGTTATTTTTGGGTTTTTGGGGTTATTTTTGGATTTTTGGGGTTATTTCCGGGGGTTTTGGGTTTATTTTTGGATTTTTGGGGTTATTTTTGGGTTTTTGGGGTTATTTTTGGGGTTTTTGGGGGTCCTGGGTCAGTTTCTGTGGTTATTTTTTGGGTTTTTGGGGTTATTTTTGGGGTTTCCGGGGTCCCTGAGCCCGTTTCTCCCCCGCAGATGAGGTGACGATCAGGTTTGGGCCGAGCGAGAACAGAGTGAGGAACGAAATCAGCGGAGCTCTGCCTGTGGTGATCCACGGCAACGGACCCACCAAGGTACCCAAAAATGCCCAAAAATAGCCCAAAAATAGCCCAAAAATAGCCCAAATCCATCTCAAAAATTCCCTGAAAAAAACCCAAAAATAGCCCAAAAATATCTCAAAATAGCCCAAAATCTGCCCGTGCTGATCCTCGTGAACGGACCCACCGAGGTACCCAAAAATAGCCCAAAAATAGCCAAAAAATAGCCCAAATCCATCCCAAAAATACCCCAAACCCATTAAAAAAACACCTTTAAAAATACCCCAAAAATACCCCAAAAATAGCCAAAAAATATCCCCAAATTCACTCCAAAATCCCCTTAAAAAAAACCCCAAAATAGCCCAAAAAATATCCCAAAATCCTCCTGTGGTCATTCACGGGAACGGACCCACCAAGGTATCCGAAAATAGCCCAAAAATGTCCCAAATCCACCCCAAAATCCACTCCAAAAACACCCCAAACCCAAACCAAAAATAGGCCAAAAATACCCCAAAAATATCCCAAATCCACCCCAAAATCTGCCCGGGGTCATCCATGGGAATGGATCCACAAAGGTACAGAAATATCCCAAAAATATCCCAAAAATATCCCAAACCCATCCCAAAAATCCTCCCGTGGTCATCCATGGGAACGGACCCCAAAAACCCCAAAATTCAGCCCAAAACCCTTCTCAGGGACCCCAAAAACACCCAGAGACCCCAAAATCCCAAAATCCACCCCAAAAAAACCCCAAATCAGCCTCGGGGATCCCAAAATCAGTCTCGGAGATGCCAAAAACCCCAAAATTCACCCCAAAAACCCAAAATCCACACCGAGAAACCCCAAAATCCACCCCAAAAATCCCAAAATCTGCCCCAAAATCAGCTTTGGGGGCCCTAAAACCCCAAAATCCACCCCCAAAAAACCCCAAATTCACCCCAAAATTGCCTTGAGGACCCCAAAAACAACAAAAAAAAAAAAACCAAAATCCTCCAGGGAACCCCGAAATTGGGGCAGCCAAAAAAACCCAAAATAATCCCAAAAAAACCCTCAAATTGACCTCCGGAAACCCCAAATTAAGACCAAAAAAAACCCCAAAATCCAACCCCAAAAAAATCAATCCCAAAAACCCCAAAATCTGCTCCCAAAAACACCCCGGAAACCCCAAAAACACCCAGGGACCCCAAAAAGCTCCAATGAACCCCAAAATTCTCCCCAAAAATCCCCAAAATCCTCCCCAACCCCAGCAAGGACTCCCTGGATTGGGGTGAGGATTTTGGGGTTTTTGGAGATTTTGGGGATTTTAGGATTTTTTGGGTTTTTTTGGGGTTCATTTGGGGTTTTTGGGGTTCATTTGGGGTTTTTTGGGGTTCATTTGGGGTTTTTGGCTGTCCCCAACGCTGGTCGTCCCTGGGGTTTTTGGGGCATTTTTTGAGGTTTTTGGGGTCCCCCATGCTGATTTTGGGGTCCCTGGGGGTTTTCGGGGTGGATTTTGGGGTTTTCAGGGTCCCCAATACCAATTTTGGGGTGGATTTTGGGGTTTTCAGGGTCCCCAATACCAATTTTGGGGTGGATTTTGGGGTTTTTTGGGGTGGTTTTTGGTTTTTTGGGGTGGATTTTGGGGTTTTCAGGGTGGTTTTTTGGTGTTTTTGGGGTTGGATTTTGGGATTGATTTGGGGTTTTTTGGGTCAGATTTTTGAGATGATTTGGTGTTTTCTCGGAGTCAGATTTGGGGTTTTTTTGGGATTGATTTGGGGTTTTTGGGGCTCATTTGATGTTTTCTTGGGGCAGATTTGGGGTTTTTTGGCTGTTCCCAATCTCGAGGGTCCCTGGGGCTTTTGGGGTGGATTTTGGGGTTTTTGGGTTTTTTGGGGTGTTTTTTTGGGGTTTTTGGGGTTTTGGGGTTAGTTTTTTGGGGTTTTTTGGGGTGGATTTTGGGGTTTTCGGGGTTGGATTTTGGGTTTGATTTGGAGTTTTTTGGGTTCATTTGGGGTTTCTTGGGGTTCATTCTGGGTTGGATTTTGGAGGTTTTTGGGCTTCATTTGGGATTTTTTGGCTGCCCCCAATCTTGGGGATCCCTGGGGTTTTTTTTGGGGTTTTTGGGTTTTTTGGGGTTGGATTTTGGGGTTCATTTGGGGTTTTTTCAGGTGGATTTTGGGGTTTCTGGGGTGGGTTTTTGGTGTTTTTGGGGTTGGATTTTGGGATTGATTTGGGGTTTTTTGGGTCAGATTTTTGAGCTGATTTGGGGTTTTCTCGGAGTGAGATTTGGGGTTTTTTGGGGTTGGATTTTGGGGTTTTTTGGGGTTTTTGGGGTTGGATTTTGGGGTTCATTTGGGGTTTTTTGGGGTTCATTTGGGGTTTTTGGCTGTCCCCAATGCTGGTGGTCCCTGGGGTTTTTGGGGCATTTTTGGAGGTTTTTGGGGTCCCCGATGCTGATTTTGGGGTCCCTGGGGGTTTTTGGGGTGGATTTTGGGTTTTTTCGGGTGGATTTGGGGGTTTTTGGGGTCCCTGCAGGTGTTTTTGGGGTGCATTTTGGAGTTTTTAGGGTCCCCGATGCCAATTTCGGGGTTTTGGGGGTGATTTTTTTTGGGTTTTGGGGTGGATTTTGTGTTTCTGAGGTTTTTTGGTGTGGGTTTTGGGGTTTTGGGGGTGTTTTTTTGGTTTTTGGGGTCCCCGATGCCGATTTTGGGGCGGATTTGGGGTGGTTTCTTGGGGTTGTTGGGGTGTTTTTTGGGGTTTTCGGGGTCCCCAATTTTGATTTCGGGGTCCCTGTCCCCCCAGGTGGCTCTGATCTCTCTCAGCAATTCCATTCCCTGGGAAGGAGTTGGGGTTGGATTTTGGGGTTTTGGGGTTTTTTTGGGTTGATTTTCGGGTTTTTTGGGGTTGGATTTTGGGATTGATTTGGGGTTTTGACTGTCCCCAATTTTGGGAGTCCCTGTGGAGTTTTTTGGGGTGGATTTTGGGGTTTTGGGGGTGGATTTGAGGGTTTGAGGTTTTTTGGGTTGAATTCTGGGGGTTTTGGGGTGGTTTCTTGGGGTTTTTGGTGTGGTTTTTGGAGTTTTCGGGGTGAATTTTGGTGTTTTCGGGGTCCCCGATTGTGATTTCGGTGTCCCTGTCCCCCCAGGTGGCTCTGAACTCTCACAGCAATTCCATCCCCTGGGGCAGATTTTGGGATTTTTGGGTTTTTCGGGGTGGATTTTGGGGTTTTTGGGTTGGATTTTGGGGTTTTTTGGGGTGGATTTTGGGTTTGATTTGGTGTTTTTTGGGGTTCATTTGGGGTTGGGTTTTGGAGGTTTTTGGGTTCTGTTTGGGATTTTTTGGCTGCCCCCAATCTTGGGGATCTCTGCAGTTTTTCGGGGTGGTTTTTGGTTTTTTTAAGCTGTATTTTGGGGTTTTCGGGGCGGTTTTTGGGGTTTTTGGGGTGGATTTTGAGGTTTTCGGTGTCCCCGGTGCTGATTTCGGTGTCCCTGTCCCCCCAGGTGGCTCTGAACTCTCACAGCAATTCCATCCCCGGGGAAGGAGTTGGGGTTTTTGGGTTTTTTGGGGTGGATTTTAGGTTTTTTGGGGTGGTTTTTGGGGTTTTCGGTGTCCCTGAACCTGATTTTGGGGTCCCTGATTTTGATTTCGGTGTCGCTGTCCCCCCAGGTGGCTCTAAACTCTCTCAGCAATTCCCTCCCCTGGGAAGGAGCTGGGGTTGGATTTTGGGGTTTTGGGGGGTTTTTTGGGTTGCATTTTGGGGTTTTTGGGGGTTTTTTTGGGTTGATTTTTGGGTTTTTTGGGGTTGGATTTTGGGGTTGATTCGGGATTGATTTGGGGTTTTGACTGTCCCCAATTTCGGGAGTCCCTGTGGAGTTTTTTGGGGTGGATTTTGGGGTTTTGGGGGTGGATTTGAGGGTTTGAGGTTTTTTGGGTTGGATTCTGGGGGTTTTGGGGTGGTTTCTTGGGGTTTTCGGGGTGGTTTTTGGGGTTTTCGGGGTGGATTTTGGTGTTTTCGGGGTCCCCGATTTTGATTTCGGTGTCCCTGTCCCCCCAGGTGGCTCTGAACTCTCAGCAATTCCATCCCCTGGGGAGGAGTTGGGGTTTTTGGGTTTTTTGGGGTGGATTTTAGGTTTTTTGGGGTGGATTTTGGGGTTTTTGGGTTGGTTTTTGGGATTTTTGGGGTTCCTGATGCTGATTTTGGGGTTCCTGTCCCCCCAGGTGGCTCTGAACTCTCTCAGCAATTCCATCTCCTGGGGCAGATTTTGGGGTTTTTGGGTTTTTTGGGGTGGATTTTAGGTTTTTTGGGGTGGTTTTTGGGGTTTTCGGTGTCCCTGAACCTGATTTTGGGGTCCCTGATTTTGATTTCGGTGTCCCTGTCCCCCCAGGTGGCTCTAAACTCTCTCAGCAATTCCCTCCCCTGGGAAGGAGCTGGGGTTGGATTTTGGGGTTTTGGGGGGTTTTTTGGGGTGGATTTTGGGGTTTTGGGGTTTTTTTGGGTTGATTTTTGGGTTTTTTGGGGTTGGATTTTGGGGTTGATTCGGGATTGATTTGGGGTTTTGACTGTCCCCAATTTCGGGAGTCCCTGTGGAGTTTTTTGGGGTGGATTTTGGGGTTTTGGGGGTGGATTTGAGGGTTTTGGGGTTTTTTGGGTTGGATTCTGGGGGTTTTGGGGTGGTTTCTTGGGGTTTTTGGTGTGGTTTTTGGGGTTTTCGGGGTGGATTTTGGTGTTTTCGGGGTCCCTGATTTTGATTTCGGGGTCCCTGTCCCCCCAGGTGGCTCTGAACTCTCTCAGCAATTCCATCTCCTGGGGCAGATTTTGGGGTTTTTGGGTTTTTCGGGGTGGATTTTGGGGTTTTTGGGTTGCATTTTGGGGTTTTTGGGGGTTTTTTTGGGTTGATTTTTGGGTTTTTTGGGGTTGGATTTTGGGGTTGATTCGGGATTGATTTGGGGTTTTGACTGTCCCCAATTTCGGGAGTCCCTGTGGAGTTTTTTGGGGTGGATTTTGGGGTTTTGGGGGTGGATTTGAGGGTTTTGGGGTTTTTTGGGTTGTATTCTGGGGGTTTTGGGGTGGTTTCTTGGGGTTTTTGGTGTGGTTTTTGGGGTTTTCGGGGTGGATTTTGGTGTTTTCGGGGTCCCTGATTTTGATTTCGGTGTCCCTGTCCCCCCAGGTGGCTCTGAACTCTCTCAGCAATTCCATCTCCTGGGGAGGAGTTGGGGTTTTTGGTTTTTTGGGGTGGTTTTTGGGGTTTTTGGGTTGGATTTTGGGGTTTTTTTGGGGCAGATTTGGGGTTTTTTGGCTGTTCCCAATCTCGAGGGTCCCTGGGGTTTTTGGGTTGGTTTTTGGGGTTTTTGGTGTCCCCGGTTTTGATTTCGGTGTCCCTGTCCCCCCAGGTGGCTCTGAACTCTCAGCAATTCCATCCCCTGGGGAGGAGTTGGGGTTTTTGGGTTTTTTGGGGTGGATTTTAGGTTTTTTAGGGTGGATTTTAGGTTTTTGGGGGTGGTTTTTGGGGTTTTCGGGCTGGTTTTTGGGGTTTTCGGGGTCCCTGAACCCGATTTCGGTGTCCCCGGTGCTGATTTCGGTGTCCTTGTCCCCCCAGGTGTCTCTGATCTTTCTCAGCAATTCAATCCCCTGGGGAGGAGTTGGGGTTTTGGGGTTTCTTGGGTTGGATTTTGGGTTTTTTGGGTTGGTTTTTGGGGTTTTCGGGGTGGTTTTTGGGGTTTTGGGGTCCCTGATGCTGATTTTGGTGTCCCCGGTGCTGATTTCGGTGTCCCTGTCCCCCCAGGTGGCTCTGAACTCGCTCAGCAATTACATCCCCTGGGGCAGATTTTGGGTTTTTTGGGTTGGATTTTGGGGTTTTCGGGGTCCCCAATACCAATTTCGGGGTGGTTTTTGGGGTTTTCGGTGTCCCTGAACCCGATTTCGGTGTCCCCGGTGCTGATTTCGGTGTCGCTGTCCCCCCAGGTGGCTCTGAACTCGCTCAGCAATTCCATCTCCTGGGGCAGATTTTGGGCTTTTTGGGGTTTTTGGGGTGGATTTTGGGTTTTTTGGGGTGGTTTTTGGGGTTTTCGGGGTCCCTGAACCCGATTTCGGGGTCCCCGGTGCTGATTTCGGTGTCGCTGTCCCCCCAGGTGGCTCTGAACTCGCTCAGCAATTACATCCCCTGGGGGTGGCGCCCTGGGGGCTGTGCTGACTGCGCCCGAGACAGGAGAGAGCTGCGGGGGACCGCGGTACGGGGGAGGGGATTGGGGGGGAATTTGGGGGGTCCTGGGGGGTCCTGGGGGGGATTTTGGGGGTCCTGGGGAGTTTCAGGGAGATTTTGGGGAATTTGGGAAGGATTTGGGGGGTCCTGGAGGAGATTTGGGGGAATTTCAGGGAGAGAGCTGCGGGGGACCATGGTATGGGGGAGGGGATTGGGGGGGATTTGGGGGGGATTTGGGGGGTCCTGGGGAGTTTCAGGGAGGTTTTGGGAAGGGTTTGGGGGTCCTGGGGGGGGATTTGGGGGTCCTGGGAGGTTTCAGGGAGGTTTTGGGGGATTTGGGAAGGATTTGGGGGGTCCTGGAGGAGATTTGGAGGAATTTCGGGGAGAGAGCTGGGGGGGACCATGGTATGGGGGAGGGGATTGGGGGGGATTTGGGGGGTCTTGGGGGGCATTTTGGGGGTCCTGGGGAGTTTCAGGGAGGTTTTGGGGGATTTGGGGAGGATTTTGGGGGGTCCTTGAAGAAGTTTTGGGGGAATTCTGGGGGAATTTGGGGGTCCCGGGTGGGATTTGGGATAATTTCGGGGACGTTTGAGGAGATTTGGGGGAATTCTGGGAGAGAGCTGTGGGGAAGCGTGGTATGGGGGAGGGGATTTGGGGGATTTGGGGAGCCCTCGAGCGAATTTGAGGAGGTTTTGGGGGGATTTGGGGGTCCTGGAGGGGATCTGGGGGGGTTTGGGGAGGGTTTGAATGGTCCCAGCTGGGATTTTTGGGGTCCTGGGTGGGATTTGCGGCGATTTCGGGGTGGGGGGGGGTCCTGGGAGGATTTGGGTGAATTTTGGGGAGATTTGGGGGTGTCTTGGGGGGATTTGGGGAGTCCTCGAGTGGATTTGAGGAGGTTTTGGGGGGATTGGGGGGGTCCTGGGTGGGATTTGGGGAGGTTTGGGGGAATTTCAGGGAGATTTTGGGATCCTGGGAGGGTTTGGGGAAGGGTTTTGGGAATTCTGGGGGGATTTTGGGGGTCCTGGGTGGGATTTTGGGGAGGTTTTGGGGCATTTAGGGAGGGTTTGGGGGGTCCTGAGGGGATTTGGGGAGGGTTTTGGGGGAATTTTGGGTGAGTTTGAGGGGATTTGGGGGTTTTGAGTGGATTTGAGGAGGTTTTGGGGGATTTGGGGGAGGTTCAGGAGTCCTGAGGAGATTTTGGGGAGGTTTTGAGAAGTCCTGGAAGGGATTTGGGGGAATTCGGGGGAATTTTGGGGGGTCCTGGGGGGGCTTGGGGGAGTTTTGGGGGTGCTGAGAGGGCTTCAGGGATTTGGGGGAGAGTTTGAGGGGTCCTGGGTGGGTTTGGGGGAGAGTTTTGGGATTTTGGGGGGGATTTTGGGGGTCCTGGGTGGGATTTTGGGGAGGTTTTGGGGCATTTAGGGAGGGTTTGGGGGGTCCTGAGGGGATTTGGGGAGGATTTGGGGCAATTTTGGGTGAGTTTGAGGGGATTTGGGGGAATTCTGGGGGGGATTTGGGGGGTCCTGAGTGGGATCTGGGGAGATTTGGGGGTGCTGAGGAGATTTGGAGGAATTTGGGGAGGTTTTGGGTGGGTTGGGTGAATTTGGGAAGGGTTTGGGGGGTCCTGGGGGGATTTTGGGGAGGATTTGGAGGGGCTCGGGCAGGATTTGGGGGGTCCTGGGTGGGATTTGGGGTAATTTTGCGTGGGTTTGGGGGAATTTGGGAAGGTTTGGGGGGTCCTGGGTGGGTTTGGGGGAATTTTGGGTGGGTTTGAGAGGATTTGGGGGGTCCTCGAGTGGGTTTGAGGAGGTTTTGGGGGGATTTGGGGGAGGTTTGGGGGTCCTCAGAGGCTTTTGGGGGCTTTTGGGGGCATTTGGGGAAATTTTGGGGAAATTTTGGGGAAATTTTGGGGACATTTGAGGCGGTTCGGGGGAATTCTGGGGGATTTTGGGGGGGTCTGGGTGAGTTTGGGAAGGTTTGGGTGGTCCTGGGGGGTGTTTGGGGGAATTCTGGGGGGATTTGGGGGTCCTGGGGCACTTTTGGGGACATTTGAGGAGATTTGGGGGAATTCTGGGGGATTTTGGAGGGGATTTGGGTGGTCCTGGGGGGGATTTGGGAGAGTCTGGGGAGATTTCAGGGGTCCTTGAGTGGATTTGGGGAGGGTTTGGGGGGTCCTGGGTGGGATATGGGGGAATTCTGGGGGGATTCGGGGGAGGTTTGGGGGGTCCTGAGGAATTTTGGGGGGATTTGGGGGGATCCTGGGGAGTCCTGGAGGGGATTTTTGGGGTTTCTGGGTGGTTCTGGGGCCATTTTTGGGGTTTTTTCCCAGGATTTTTGAGGAGTTTCGGGTGGTTTTGGGTTTTTTTTTCAGGTTTTTTCAATTTTTTGTCATTTCCTCTCCGTTCCCTGCCATTTCCATGCCCCCCCGACCCCAAATTTTCGCCCCCCAGGCCCAGGCCCTGCCCCGAGTGCTGCTCGGGGTTTTCGTTTCGGAGCCGACGCCGTTCCTGGCGCAGTTCCTGCGGCGCCTGCGCCACCTCGGCTACCCCCGGGAGAGAATGGGGCTGTTCCTGCATAATGCTGTGAGTGAGGGGAAAAAACAGCCCAAAAATAGCCCAGAAACAGCCCAAAATTACCCCAAAAATACACTGAAAATATCAAAAAAATCAGCCCAAAAATAGCCCAGAAATAGCCCAAAAATAGCCCAAAAATGACCCCAAACCCCCGGGAGAGGATGGCGCTGTTCCTGCACAACGCTGTGAGTGAGGGGAAAAAACAGCCCCAAAATTGCCCAAATTCACCCCAGAAATGACCCCAAACCCCCGGGAGAGGCTGGGGCTGTTCCTACACAACGCCGTGAGTGAGGGGAAAAAACAGCCCCAAAATAGCCCAAAAATAGCCCAAAATCAGCCCAGAAATAGACCAAAATCAGCCCAGAAATAGCCCAAAAAATAGCCCAAAATCAGCCCAAAAATAGCCCGAAAATAGCCCAAAATCAGCCTGAAAATAGCAAAAAAATCACTGCAAAAATAGCCCCAAAATAGCCCAAATTCACCCCAGAAATGACCCCAAACCCCCAGGAGAGAATGGCGCTGTTCCTGCACAACGCTGTGAGTGAGGGGAAAAACAGCCCAAAAATAGCTCAGAAATAGCCCAAAATCAGCCTGAAAATAGCCCAAAACCAGCCCAAAATCAGCCTGAAAATAGCCCAAAATCAGCCCAAAATCACTGCAAAAATAACCCCAAAATTGCCCAAATTCACCCCAGAAATGACCCCAAACCCCCGGGAGAGGCTGGGGCTGTTCCTGCACAACGCCGTGAGTGAGGGGCAAAAATAGCCCAAAAATTGCCCAAAAACAGCCCAAAATCAGCCCAAAAATAGCCCAATAATATACTGAAAATATCAAAAAAATCACCCCAAAAATAGCCCAAATTCAGCCCAAAAACAGCCCGAAATCAGCCTGAAAATAGCAAAAAATCACTGCAAAAATAGCCCCAAAATCAGCCCAGAAATAACCCAAAAATCAGCCCAGAAATAGCCCAAAATCACCCCAAAATCAGCCCAAAAATATACTGAAAATATCAAAAAAATCACCCCAAAAAAGGCCCAAAATCAGCCCAAAATCACTGCAAAAACAGCCCCAAAATTGCCCAAATTCACCCCAGAAATGACCCCAAACCCCCGGGAGAGGCTGGGGCTGTTCCTGCACAACGCCGTGAGTGAGGGGCAAAAATAGCCCAAAAATAGCCCAGAAACAGCCCAAAATCAGCCCAAAATCAGCCCAAAATCAGCCCAAAATCAGTCCAAAATCAGCCTGAAAATAGCCCAAAATCAGCCCAAAATCACTGCAAAAATAACCCCAAAATTGCCCAAATTCCCCCCAGAAATGACCCCAAACCCCCGGGAGAGAATGGGGCTGTTCCTGCACAACGCCGTGAGTGAGGGGCAAAAATAGCCCAAAAATTGCCCAAAACCAGCCCAAAATCAGCCCAAAATCAGCCCAAAAATATACTGAAAATCAGCCCAAACTCACCCCAAAAATAGCCTGAAAATATCCTGAAAACAGCAAAAAAATCACTGCAAAAGTACCCCAAAAATAGACCAAAATCACCCCAAAATTATACTAAAAATAGTGAAAAAAATCACTGTTAAAATAGCCAAAAAAATCAGCCCAAAAATAGCCCAAATTCACCCCAAAAATAGCCCAAAAATAGCCCAAATTTACCCCAAAATCAGCCCAAAAATATCCTGAAAGTAGCAAAATAATCACTGCAAAAATAGCCCAAAAATAGCCCAAATTCACCCCAAAAATACCCCAAAAATAGCCCGAAATTACCCCAAAATTTTACTGAAAATGCAAAAAAAAACCAGCCCAAAAATAGCCCCAAATCATCCTGAAAATACCAGAGAAATACCCCAACAATTGCCCCAAAAATATCCCAAAATTATCCCAGAAATATCCCAAAAATATCCAAAAAAATCCCAAAAATACCCCAAAAATACAAAAAAAAAATCCCAAAAAATACCGCAAAAATATCCCAAAAAATACCCCAAAAATATCCCAAGAATACCCCCAAAATACCCCCCAAAATAACAAAAAATAGCCCAAAAAATTACCCCCAAAATACCCCCAAAAAATCCCCAAAATACCCCCAAAATTTTTAAAAAACCAAAAATACCCCAAGGAATACCCCCAAAATACCCCAAAATACTCCAAAATACCCCAAAAATACCCAAAAAACCCAAAATATATCCAAAAAACCCCCAAAAATATCCCAAAAATATCCTGAAAATACCCCCAAAATAAAAAAAAAAATCAAAAAAAATATCAAAAAATATGCCAAAAATACCCCAAAAAATCCCAAAAATCCCCCCAAAATACCCCCCAAAACACCCCAAAATATCCAAAAATACTCCAAAAATACCCCAAAAAAATCCCAAAAATACCCTCAAAATATCCCAAAAATACAAAAAAATGTCCCAAAAAATACCCCAACAATACAAAAAATATACCCCCAAAAATACCCAAAAAATACCCCCCAAATCCCAAGAATATCCCAAAAATAGCTCAAAAATACCCCAGAAATACCCCAAAAAATCCCAAAATTGTCCCCGCAGCAGCATGGGGCTGTTCTGCACAATGGTGAGTGAGACCCCGAAAGAGCTGAAGTCACCCCAAAAATATCTAAAATCACCCAAAAATACCTAAATTCACCCAAAAATACCTAAAATCACCCCAAATTACCTAAATTCACCCCAAAAATACCTAAATTCACCCCAAAAATACCTAAATTCACCCCAAATTACCTAAAGTCACCCCAAAAATACCTAAATTGACCCAAAAATATCTAAAATCACCAAAAATACCTAAATTCACCCCAAAAATACCTAAATTCACCCCAAAAATACCTAAATTCGCCCAAAAATATCTAAATCACCCCAAAAATACCTAAATTCACCCCAATGTCCCCAACGTTTCCATGTCCCCACACCCTCCAATGTCCCCAATGCTGTCCCCAATGTCCCCAATGTAACTGTCACTGTCCCCAATGATGTCCCCATTAGTGTCCCCAATGTCCCCAACCCCCCCAATGTCCCCAATGCTGTCCCCAATGCTGTCCCCAATGCTGCCCCCATGGCTGTCCCCATCCCATGTCCCCACTGTCCCCAAGGCCGTCCCCATTAATGTCCCCAATGTCCCAAATCCCCAATCCTCCACTGTCCCCAACCCCCAATGTCCCCATGGCTGTCCCCAATGTCCCCAATGTCCCCATGGCTGTCCCCATCCTTGTCCCCAATGTCCCATTAATGTCCCCAATGTCCCAAATCCCCAATCCGCCACTGTCCCCAACCCCCCGATGTCCCCAATGCTGTCCCCAATGTCCCCAATGTCCCCATCACTGTCCCCATCCTTGTCCCCAATGTCCGCATTAATGTCCCCAATGTCCCCAATGCTGTCCCCATGGCTGTCCCCATGGCTGTCCTAATGTCCCCAAACCCCAATGTCCCCACTGTCCCCATGACTCTGTCCCTATCACTGTCCCCATCCTTGTCCCCAATGTCCCCATTAATGTCCCCACTGTCCCCAATGTCCCCAATGCTGTCCCCAGTGTCCCCAATATCCCCAATCCCCAATGTCCTCAATGTCCCCATCCCTGTCCCCATGGCTGTCCCCATTAACGTCCCCATGGCTGTCCCCAATGTCCCCAGTGTCCCCATTAATGTCCCCAATCTCCAATGTCCCCATTGTCCCCATGGCTGTCCCCAATGTCGCCATCCTTGTCCCCATCCCTGTCCCCATGGCTGTCCCCAATGTCCCCAGTGCTGTCCCCAATGTCCCCATCAATGTCCCCAATCCCTCAATGTTCCCACTGCTGTCCCAATGTCCCCAGTGTCCCCTCGGTGTCCCCATCAATGTCCCTCAATGTCCCCACTGTCCCCAATGTCCCCAATCCCCAATGCTTCAATGGCCCCAAAATGCCCCAATGTCCTCACTGTCCCCAATGCTGTCCCCATCCCCTGTCCCCAATGTCCCCATTAATGTCCCCAGTGTTCCCAAAGAGTCCCATGTCCCCAATCCCCAATGCTGTCCCCATCACTGTCCCCAATGCTGTCCCCAATGCTGCCCCATGGCTGTCCCCATCCCCTGTCCCCAATGTCCCCATGGCTGTCCCCATTGTCCCCATGTCCCCAATGCTGTCCCCAATGCTGTCCCCAATGTCCCCATGGCTGTCCCCAGTGTCCTCATCCCTGTCCCCAATGCTGTCCCCATCCTTGTCCCCAATGTCCCAAATCCCCCAATCCACCACTGTCCCCAACCCCCCAATGTCCCCAAACCCCAATGTCCCCAATGTCCCCACTGTCCCCATTAATGTCCCCATGTCCCCATCACTGTCCCCCCTGCTGTCCCCAGGTCCCAGGCCACGCCCCCCTGATCGAAGCTCATTGGCCGAGGCTGCGGCGCCACTTCAGCTCCGCCCACCGCGAGGGGGAGGGGCTGGGGGGAGGGGCGGCGAGGGACCTCGGCATGTACGGGGGAGGGGCCGGGGTGGGGGAGGGGCTAAGGGGTGGGGGAGGGGCTAAGGGGGAGGGGCTAAGGGATGGGGAGGGGCAAAGGGGGAGGGGCCAGGGAAGGGGGAGGGGCAAAGGGGACAGGGGAGGGGCAAGGGATGGGGAGGGGGAAAGGGATGGGGGGCCAAGGGGGAGGGGCTAAGGGATGGGGGAGGGGCCATGGGATGGGGCAGGGGCAAGGGGGAGGGGCCAGGGAAGGGGGAGGGGCAAAGGGGGGAGGCGCCATGGGGTGGGGGAGGGGTCGGGGTGGGGGAGGGGCTAAAGGGGGAGGGGGCCATGGGGTGGGGGAGGGGCCAGGGGTGGGGGGGCAAAGGGGGCAGGGCCAAAGGGGGAGGGGCAAAGGGGGAGGGGCTGTGGGATGGGGGCAGAAGGGAGAGGGGGAGGGGCCATAGAATGGGGGAGGGGCCAAGGGATGGGGGAGGGGGCATGGAGTGGGGGAGGGGCCATGGGGGGGAGGGGGCACAGGGTGGGGGAGGGGCAAAGGGGAGGGGCCAGGGGAGGGGGAGGGGCCGTGGGGGAGGGGCAAAGGAGGAGAGGCCGTGGGATGGGGGAGGGGCTAAAGGGGGAGGGGCAAAGCAGATATGGGGGAGGGGCTAGGAGAATGGGGGAGGAGTCCCCTGAAGGATTTTTGGGGTCCCAGTTTGGATTCTTGGGGTTTTTGGGGTCCCTGATGAGTTTTCGGGGCCCTGATGAGGTTTTGGGGTCCCAGTTTGGGGTTTTTTGGGGTCCGTGATGGATTTTTGGGTCCCTGATGGATTTTCGGGGTCCCTGATGAGTTTTTGGGGTCCCTGATGGATTTTTGGGTCCCTGATGGATTTTCGGGGTCCCTGATGAGTTTTCGGGGGGCTCAGGTCCCTGTGCCGCCAGGACCCTGAGTGTGAGCATTACCTGAGCCTGGACAGCGACGTCACCTTGAGTGACCCCGGGGTGCTGCGGGAGCTGCTGGAGCAGAACAGGTACCCGAAAATTACCCAAAATTACCCGAAAATGACCCCAAAATGACCTTGAGTGACCCCTGAGTGACCTTGAGTGACCCCAAACTGACCCTGAGTGACCCCAAACTGACCTTGAGTGACTCTGAGTGACCCCAAACTGACCCTGAGTGACCCCAAACTGACCCCAAACTGACCTTGAGTGACCCCGGGGTGCTGCGGGAGCTGCTGGAGCAGAACAGGTACAGACCCCAAAAATTACCCGAAAATTACCCAAAACTGACCTTGAGTGACCCCTGAGTGACCCTGAGTGACCCTGAGTGACCCTGAGTGACCCTGAGTGACCCCAAACTGACCTTGAGTGACCCTGAGTGACCCTGAGTGACCCCAAACTGACCTTGAGTGACCTGGGGTGCTGCGGGAGCTGCTGGAGCAGAACAGGTACCCGAAAATTACCCGAAAATTACCCAAAAATGACCCCAAAATGACCCAAAACTGACCCTGAGCGACCCTGAGTGACCCCAAACTGACCTTGAGTGACCCCGGGGTGCTGCGGGAGCTGCTGGAGCAGAACAGGTACCTGAAAACGACCCAAAAATTACCCAAAAATTACCCGAAACTGACCTGAGTGACCTTGAGTGACCTTGAGTGACTCTGAGTGACTCTGAGTGACCCCAAACTGACCTTGAGTGACCCTGGGGTGCTGCGGGAGCTGCTGGAGCAGAACAGGTACCCGAAAATGACCCAAAAATGACACTGAGTGACACCTGAGTGACCCCAAACTGACCCTGAGTGACCCAAAACTGACCCTGAGTGACCCTGAGTGACCCCAAACTGACCTTGAGTGACCCTGGGGTGCTGCGGGAGCTGCTGGAGCAGAACAGGTACAGACTCCAAAAATTACCCGAAAATTACCCCAAACTGACCTTGAGTGACCCCTGAGTGACCCTGAGTGACCCCAAACTGACCCCAAACTGACCCTGACTGACCCCAAACTGACCCTGAGTGACCCTGAGTGACCCCAAACTGACCGAGTGACCCCAAAACTGACCCTGAGTGACCCCAAACTGTCCCTAGACTGACCCCAGACTGACCCTGAGTGTCCCCTGTCCCCAGGGCGGTGCTGCCCCACTGCTGTCCCGCCCTGGTCACCTCTGGTCCAATTTTTGGGGTGCTCTGAGCCCTGATGGCTTCTACGCCGAGCCCCTGACTACGTGGACATCGTGCAGGGCCAGCGGCGGTGAGGGACAGGGGGACATCATTGGGGACAGTGGGGACAGTGGGGACACTGGGGACATGGGGGACATCACTGGGGACATTGGGGACATTGGGATACGGGGACACTGGGACATCGTGCAGGGCCAGCGGCGGTGAGGGACAGGGGGGACATCACTGGGGACAGTGGGGACATCATTGGGGACAGTGGGGACACCCTGGGGACAGTGGGTTTTGGGGACATTGGGATATGGGGCCAGAGGGACATCTTGCAGGGCCAGCGGTGGTGAGGGACACTGGGGACACTGGGGACAGTGGGGATATCATTGGGGACACTGGGGGCATTGGACAGCGGGGACATGGGGGACATCACTGGGGACATTGGGACATTGGGGACATTGGGGACATTGGGGACATTGGGATATGGGGACACAGGGACATCGTGCAGAGCCAGCAGCGGTGAGGGGCACTGGGGACACTGGGGACATCACTGGGGACATCACTGGGGACATCATTGGGGACATCATTGGGGACATCACTGGGGCATTGGGGACATTGGGACAGTGGGGACAGTGGGGGCACCTTGCAGACATTGGGGACACTGGGGATATTGGGGACATTGGGAGATTGGGAGATTGGGGACATCATTGGGGACAGTGGGCACAGTGGGACATTGGGGACATTGAAAACATGGGGGGCATTGGGGGATTGGGGACATTGGGGACATTGGGATATGGGGACACTGGGACATCGTGCAGGGCCAGTGGTGGTGAGGGACACTGGGGACAGTGGGGACATCACTGGGGACATTGGGACAGTGGGGACAGTGGGGATATCATTGGGGACACTGGGGACATGGGGGACAGCAATGGGAACATTGGGGACAGTGGGGACATTGGGAGATTGGGAGATTGGGGACATCATTGGGGACAGTGGGACATTGGGGACATTGAAAACATGGGGGGCATTGGGGATTGGGGACATTGGGGACATTGGATATGGGGACAGAGGGACATTGTGCAGAGCCAGCGGCGGTGAGGGACACCTTGGGGACACTGGGGACATCACTGGGGAGACTGGGGACATTGGGGACATCTGGGGGGATTGGGAGATTGGGGGATTGGGGACATCTGGGGGGACATCGTGCAGGGCCATTGGCAGTGAGGGACGGGGGGGACATCACTGGGGACAGTGGGGACATTGGGACATCAGGGACACCTTGGGGACAGTGGGGGATTGGGGACATGGGGGACAGTGGGAGACACCCTGGGGACATTGGGACACTGGGGTCATTGGGAGATTGGGGACAGCAGGGACATCATTGGGGACATTGGGGGATTGGGGACACCTGGGGACATTGGGGACAGTGGGGTGTTGGGGTTTGGGGACATTGGGGGCATTGAGGGGATTGGGGACATTGGGACAGTGGGATTGGGGACACAGGGACATCGTGCAGAGCCAGCGGCAGTGAGGGACAGAGGGACATCATTGGGGACACTGGGGACAGTGGGGACATTGGGGGATTGGGGACAATGGGGACATTGAGGACATTGGGACATTGGGGTTTGGGCACATTGGGGGCATTGGGGACATTGGGGACATTGGGATGCGGGGACACAGGGACATCGTGCAGGGCCAGTGGCGGTGAGGGACACTGGGGACATTGGGGACATCACTGGGGACCGTGGGGACATTGGGGGATTGGGGACATTGGGACAGTGGGGACACCTTGCAGACCTTGGGGACATTGGGGACACTGGGGACATTGGGGACATCACTGGGGACACTGGGGATTGGGGCAGTGGGGGATTGGGGACAATAGGGACATTGGGACATCATTGGGGACACTGGGGACATTGGGGCCATAGGGGACAGTGAGGGCATTGGGGACACCTTGGGGACACCTGGGGGGCATGGCCTATAGAGAAAAGCCATAGAAAAACCCCATGGGGACACGCCCTCTTTAGCCACGCCCCCTTTAGCCACGCCCCCTGCACCCCACCCTGAGGGGCTCTGGCCCCGCCCATCAATGGGCGTGTCCTGGGTGGGCGTGTCCGGGTGTGGGCGGGGCTTGGGTGGGCGTCTCCATATAGTGGGCATGGGGTGGGCGTGTCCATGTGGGGTGGGTGGGGTTTGGGTGGGCGTGTCCAAGTGGCATGGGGGGTGGGGTTTGGGTGGGCGTGTCCATATCAGGATGGGCTGGGGTGGGCGTGTCCAGGTGGGGTGGGCGGGGTTTGGGATGGGCGGGGTTGTGGTGGGAGTGTCCAGGTGAAGTGGGTGGGGTTTGGGTGGGCATGTCCACATTAGGGTTGGGTGGGCGTGTCCAGGTGGGATGGGCGGGGGTTTGGGTGGGCGTGTCTAAGTGAAGTGGGCGTGGCTTAGGTGGGCGTGGTTTTGGATGGGCGGAGTTTGTGGTGGGCCTGTCCAGGTGGGGTGGGTGGGGCTTGGGGTGGGCGTGTCCAGCTGAAGTGGGCGGGGTTTGGGTGGGCGTGTCCGTATCAGGATGGGGTGGGTGAGCGTGTCCAGGTTGGGTGGCGGGGCTTGGGTGGGCGTGGCCATATGGGTGGGATGGGTGTGGCCAAGGGAAGTGGGCGGGGCTTGGGCGGGCAGGTCCCACCCTCAGCTGTGCAGTGGGTGTGGCCTGGAATGGGCGGGGCTTGCATGGGCACGGTCACTGATGGGCGGGGCTCGCGGTGGGCGTGGCCCCGCCCTCACCTGCCCTGTGGGCGTGGCCAGGGGGGTGTGGAACGTGCCCTACGTCAGCCACGCCTACCTGGTGGGCGGGGCCGCGCTGCGGGGGCCGCTGGGGGAGGGGCCTGTGTTCGACCACGCCCACCTGGACCCCGACATGGCTTTCTGCGCCCGCGCCCGCGAGAAGGTGAGAGCCCCGAATTGTCCCAAAATTAATCCAAAAATCACCCCAAAATCATCCCAAAAATCGCCTGAAATCACCCCAAAATCATCCCAAAATTACCGCCAAAAAATCACCCCAAAAGTACCTAAATTCACCCCAAAATTACCCCTAAAATTACCCCAAAATCACCTGAAATTAACCAAAAATCACACCAAAATCATCCCAAAAATTGCCTGAAATCACCCCAAAATCACACCGAAATCGTCCCAAAATTACCCCAAAAAATCACCCCAAAATTACCTAAAATCACCCCAGAATTACCCCAAAAATTACCCCAAAATCGCCTGAAATTAACTCAAAATTACACCAAAATCATCCCAAAATTACCCCAAAAAATTGCCCGAAAATTACCTAAAAATCATCCCAAACTTCCCCCAAAAATCACCCAAAATTACCTCAAAAATTTTGGGGGGATTTGGGGTGGATTTTGGGGTTTTTCTTGGGGGATTTTGGGGTTTTTACGATGGGATTTGGGGGAATTTTTGGGGTCGGTTTTGGGGTGAAGTTGGGGTGAATTTGGTTTTTGGGGATGATTTGGGGTGGATTTGGGTGATTTTGGGGAGGATTTTAGGGTTTTTTTAAATGGGATTTTGGGGGTTTTTTGGATGGGATTTCAGGGAATTTTTGGGGTGAATTTGGTTTTTTTGGGGAAATTTGGGTTTTTTTGCTGGATTTTGGGTTTTTTTGGGGGTGAATTTTGAGGGTTTTTTTCCGAGAATTCTGGGGTGAATTTGGGGAATTTTTTTGGGGTGAATTTGGGGGTTTTTGAGTGAATTTTGGAGTGAATTTTGGGCTGAATTTGAGTGAATTTAGGGTGAATTTTGGGGTGAATTTGGGGACAATTTTGCGGTGAATTTGGGTAAATTTTGGGTGAATTTTGGGCTTTTTTGGGTGAATTTGGGCTGAATTTGGGTTTTTTTTGGGAATTTTTGAGGAACATTTTGGGGCAAATTTGGGGCTTTTTGGGTGAATTTGGGCTGAATTGGGTGGTCTTTTGGGAGAATTTTGGGGTGAAATTGGTTTTTTGGGGAGAATTTTTAGGATGGAATTTGGGCTGAATTGGGTGGTTTTTTTAGGCGGAATTTGGGTGATTTTGAGCCGATTTTGGGCTGAATTCAGTGGTTTTTGGGGGTGATTTTGGGTAACTTTTCGGACCAATTTTGAGCTGAATTCAGTGATTTTTGGGCTGATTTTGGGGAATTTTTGGGTTAATTTTGGCCTGAATTTTGGGCCGATTTTGGGCTGAATTTTGGGGTTTTTTGGGGTGAATTTTGGATGAATTTTGGGGTGAATTTGATGATTCTTTGGGCTGATTTTGGGCTGAATTCAGTGGTTTTTTGGGGTGATTTTGGATTATTTTTGGGCTGATTTTGGGCTGAATTGGGTGATTTTTTTGGGTGAATTTTGGGTAATATTTTGGGCCAATTTTGGTCTGAATTTGGTGATTTTGGGGGTGAATTCAGGCTGATTTTGGATAATATTTTGGGCTGGTTTTGATCTGAATTCAGTGATTTTTGGGGCCGATGTTGGTCTGAATTCAGTGATTTTTGGAGT